>VZSC01012814.1:255959-301004 GCA_013398225.1 Steatornis caripensis | reverse complement strand
AGGGATGGAGCCGGGGGGCCGGGGCCGGGCCGCTCCGGGCTCGGCCGGGGCCTGCGCCGGCCCTCGGGCGTTTGTGCTCGGTGCGTGGTTCCCCTCGGGCGGCTCTGCCCGCCGGGGCCGGGGGGAGGCAGGGCTGGCCGGTGCTCGCCGGGCGCCCCGCTCCCTGCCCGTGGGGCCGCCCCTGAGCTCCGCTGCCTCCCGCGCACCTGGGCGCCTGCCGCGCGCTCCCGGCAAACCCGGTGCGGGGCGACGCGCCGCGTCTCTGGGAGCGTGCGGGCGTGCGTGTGTGCAAACGCATAAAATCAGCGCGTGCGGACCCCCGCGTTGATCTTGCACTCATCTGAGACGTGAATGAGCTGTCTGAAGGTAGTGTAACTCCAGGTATTTCCCACACTCCTAGATGTAAAGTTTAGTTTAATAAGCTGTAATGAGGCTTTATCTGAATAGCTTAGAGGATAGTATATGCAGTATATTACACAAGTTTATTATTTAATTGGAAATGTAAACTGCATACAAGTCCAAGGCCTTGTGACACATGCATTACAGCCACTGATATCGAATAGCAGGTTTTTCTTATTTATTTCATTCTACTAGTTTATTGCAAGTGTATGAAATTAATTTTGATAATTGAAAATACTCTAAGTAACCCATGTTCTCATTTCTGTGAAGTTTCTTCAAACTTTGCAGGCTATATTTTATGAGACTTCAGATAGAGTTTATTAAAGCATGTCATGCTAAAAACACCAGTCCCCATGAAATGTCTGTTGACAGCACTTACTCCTTTCTGCGAAGATGAAGGAGGCAAAAGAAACAGAAAACTATTTTGAGAAAGTGACAGAAGCTTTTACATGGGCTTGTGTTCTTGGCATTCTGTATCCTCTCTGTCAAACTTCAGCAAAACTTAGCGGAGTTTATTTTAGAGTATAGAAAAGGCCAGGTTCTGGTTTAATGTCTTTTTAAATTTCGTATTATTTTCCAAAGAAAATACTTCTGGATGAATAATGCTGAGCTTTGACGCTGCCTAAGAGATTTTTGGTTAGTTTTTGTGATGCTCAAAAAACCACTTTTAACCTTTAATAAGCATAAGAAAAATGTTGGGTTTAGGGCCTTGAGGTTTGGTGAAGGCTGATTTTCATGCCCCGGAGCTAAGGAGAATATCAGAAAATACATAAAAAACTTTTTGAAGTAATTTGTCTTTCATTCTTGGTATTGTGTGCTCTGCATTCTTATGTTTAGGAATCTCCGAAACCGACTTTCTGCCCTCCACTGTCATTGTTTCTCTTTTTTGACTAGGTTCTTCGCTTAATTTTTCTCTACTTCAGAAATTCCTTAAGCTTGTGTTACATAACACAGATCTACAATTTCTTTGTGTACTGTACAAATTCATTAATAGTTTTAAGTCCTCACAGTGCTGTGAAAATTGACCTCAAAGTGTCTCTCTTGCTACACTTTACTAATTTCTTGATGAAAATTAGACTATCTCATTCTGTACAGGCTAAGCTCACTTTGTATAGCATTTACAGACATTGGATAGGTATGTCTGTTCAGTCATACTTTGATATTTTTAAAAGCATTTAATACTAGTTTTTCTGTAGAAGCGGAGCTATGTGTTTGGTTTAAAGATCAGTACAGTCAGTGGAGCAAGTTGCACTGATGTCTTGGATGCTCTGTTTTCCTTCCCGGTAACTTCCATTGACACCAGTGGGAGGCTGCATTCATTTAGGCAAAGATTTCAAGTGTTTTGTACATAATATCTACTTCATTACTTGTGTGTTTGTAAGCTTTTGTTCCTGTAGGAAAAGTGATGCCAAGCTAAACATACATCTTACTAGAAATATTGTGTATGGTAGGAATTAAGACAGGCATACTCATTTCTGCACAGTGATTCACACGTTGGAGTGGACTGTGTGTATGTCTGCCTGCGTACTTTATGGTGACTGTTACTTGGAATTTATTTGCTTGTTGCCTAGGGATATACTTTCTGGATGACTACAAAGTTCAGTTTTGTTTGTAGGGGTTTGCAATGAAGCAGTGGTACAATCAAGGAAAGCAAGAGAAACCATCTAATGAGTTCCTGAAGCATGCTGGGTTTAAATCAAGGGTATTGTTATGATGAGAAAAATCTTAATTTCTTTGCAGTCTTCCAGTGCAGCCACTTCTAGTGCAAAACACTGGTGTGCTAAAGGGATCACGGGCAGACATTTCAAAATCTGTTTGAACTTTCATCTGAGAGGTAGTCAAGTGCTGAACTGCTTTCTTAAGAGTGATTCAAGGTTTTGTCTCCAGCAGCACTCCTAGACTGAAATGTTGTGTTGTCCTAGCTGAAATGAGACATGGGCGAGTGTGAGTGGACCAGCGATTAAGGTGCTGTTTTGGGGCATAGGCAGGCCTGCCTTCAGGTTTCTGCTCCACTAAAACTGGGCAGGTCCCTTAAATGCTTTCCTCGTGTTTGTATCCATCTTGAAAGTGTGGCTTAGGCTGCTGGGTTTCAGTAGGTTTCCTTGTTAAATGTTGGCATCTGAATTCTTCCAGTTTTGTTACTGGAGCACTTAAAGGCACTTGCCACCTGTTCTTAAGATTTTCACTTGGTTACGTAAAGTTCCGGTAACAATGTGTGACTGACATAGCAGCTGTATTGCCTGAACCCGGTGTCTTGGGGCTTTTGCCCAAGCTCTGTATCCACAGGATAATCTTCCTTGTGTCAAAGGCGTTTGAGCTCCCCTGCACTTCTGGTCCTCACTGAGGCACACTAGGTGCGTCCTAACCAAGCCACGTTCTGTTCTTCGTAGAGCGTAACAGCCTTGTCTGTGCCTGCCGGGTGTAGCCAAGGAGATGAAAGCAGTGCCTGTGGCGATATCTACCTCCACATTTATAGCCCAGATCAGCAGTTCCCAAATTGTTGGGTTAGAGCCCACAGTAGCCCTTAATGCTTCTACATCTCTTTCAGGCTTCTGAGTGGTGTGGTGAGCAAAAAGGCATTGTGGTTTCACAGGCCTGTTGCAGAGGATCAGTGCGTAGTGCCTTGAGAGCTGTTGGACCTGGAGGACACAGCGCTTTCCTGGCAAGTGGGAAGCCTGGTTTCAGTCCTGCAGCTGGTATCTTCCAAGGGAGACTGAACCTGAAGATGGGCCAGGCTAGCTCCAGGCCTCTGGCTGAACCTGCCACTGTGTATGGAGAGGAATGTGAGCTCTCTCCCCAGTGCCAGGATAGCCATCCTCTGTGCCGTGTCTGTAGCACCGTGGCAAGGGCATTCCTTTGGGATGAGGCGCATCCTCGGTTCTGGTCTCTGCTTCCCACAGTGTTTTTCCGTGCTGCCCAGCAACTCCTATCTACATAAGCTGTCAGTGGAGTAAGACTTTTATGTTCTTTTCTGTGCATCAGTACGGTTTCAGTGGGGAGAAGAGAGAGTCTGTCTCAGCCTTGCTGATAAGAGGGCATTTCTGTTTGAGTTGTGATGTGGGATTGAGCTCTTCTATGGGAAACAGGGCATTTGGTACAGGCTTCTTATCTCCTCAGTGAATTTATTAGTCAGGAGGCAATTTAGGAAGCTACTACTGCCAAGTTGTTGTGTGCTTTTGAGTGAAGCTGCTAAGTCACCATGCTTTGTGTTGAACTCAGTATTGTCTGCACACTAGAGTAGATGCTGTGGCTGCAGTTCCCTGTCTAGGGCCTCTTACGGGACTGCAGTGTGCAAATGTCTGGTTTGTGCATCTCAAGTAGACTTTCCTGTGAAACCTTCATGTTCAGCTCCACCAAGGTGATGGCATAGTCTCAGAGCTTTAGGTAGCTGGCTGTTGGCAAAATATAAAGTATTTATAGCCTGCTAGAAAGTAGGACAAGGTTTCTGGGGACTACTAACTGAGAATTTAGGAGCCTGTGATGTATGCACATAGTTCTGACATTGCCGTGTGTCCCTGCCCCTGCTGGAAGGAACAGTTCCTCCTTCTGCTGGCTGCTTGCTGTCGTTCTCTGTCTCAGGCTGGGTTTAGTGGTCGTGCAGATGGCAAAGACTCTCGATCCAGTCAATTCCCTGCTCATCACATTGACCTTGAAATGGTTGTCACCGTGCGGGTGCACAAGCGCTAATATGAGGGTAGGGAAGTGGAGGTGCCCCATTCCGCTACTGAGATGATGGAGCTGTGGTGTGAATTGTAGATGGTGGTAGAGACTCTTGAATACCCACGTTATCCTTTTGTAAAATATGCATAAATGTACTGCCAGGTCTCTCTGGACATTGTGAATAAAAAGGCTCATGTTCATGCCATAGGAGGAGTGGTGATGGTAGTACAGAAAAATGCATGTATCTGTTCAGAAAATGAGTTGCGTGTGTTTGGCAGCAGTTCACATTAGTGAGGTGCAACCATTTACAAATGGCTGTTCACTCTATGAAAGTCTGCATTTCCTTGATAGTTGTTCTGCACGTAATCTGTTAATATAGTCTCTTCTGGGAGCCACGGAGATGTGAGTTATGGCAACGCGAATAAGTTACAGTGATACGAGGTGAAGTGAAATATGCTTCATCCAGGAGGAGATAATTTAAAGTCACCCCATTCGGAATGATAAGCTACTTCTTAGTTATTTTGGGCAAAAACATTCACATGTGCAACGTGTACATTTGCATGGAAATGTGGTAGCTTTTCTGTGTAGCTATATCCATAATGAGTCAGAATTTCCTCTTTATAGCATGCAGAAAATGAGTAGCAACAGAGTTAAGTTGCCTGAAAATGTAATGTGTGTCATGATAAATCCTGCAATTCAACAGACAGAAAAACTGTGCTTGTACATCTTAATGTCCAGATTATTTATGGTCAGATGCTGTTGTACCGTATTTTGTTCATAAAAGCAGGGTGAGCATCTGGGAGGAAAAAGTTCTCGGGAAATTGTAGAAATTATGAGAAAATTAAATTCTGCCCACAAAAGAAGAAAATGGAAACGAAGTAATTGAGAATGCCTTCTAGTAAAGCCCAGTTGTGTTGATTTTTAGTGAGCAAGCCAAATTCTGTGCTTCCCGTCTTGGGAGATCATCCATGACAAACTGATAGCATTCACTGACACGCAGGAAGCTAAGGCTTCTTGGTCTGGTTTGCATTGCCAGGTGCTACCTACTGCTGAAGACTGTCCTGAAACTTGAGACCATGTTCTTGAATTGCTGCCTGCATCAGCTCAGTGGGTCATGGTTTTGGTTTTATGCAGGGGGATGTACTTTGCTTTGGGTGTGTAGCTCCTGTTAGAGCATACGTCACCTGTGCTGTAGACTGACTGGATATGACAGGTCACTGTGGTGGATTGGTTTGGTTTTGGGTTAGTTTTTTGATTGAGTTATGATGAAGCTATCTTGATGCTTATACCAAATCAATCCGCTCAACGTAGCAACCAATTATTTTTTCCTACCAAAATATTAGTATGCCTAATTTAAATTTCTGTGTGACTCAAATTTGTTTGGTTTTTGTCGTTTCTTTAAGCTAAATTGATTTTTCAACTACTGCCCATTTCATTTCTGTGAGAGACAGTTAAGCCTTCTTTTAGCACATATGAGAAGCCACTCTGTTTAGTACATCTACCTTAAAATGGTAAACACTGTTGTCACTGCTGTAGATCTGAATAGCTCTCTTTTTCTCTTTTAAGCTTTATTTGTGGTCTCTGGTATGCCATGGTCTGTGCACAAGAACCTAAACATAAGTTTTAAGATAGATTTAAGAATAATGCTGGTATGACGGTATTAAATTAATCTGTTTCTTTATATAGCAGGCCATGAAGTATATTGCATATTTTTTCCAGAAAACAAATCAGGGGATTTTCTTTAGCCCCAATGCCCCACAAAAACCCCTAAATACTACTGTTGTTAAAAGCCCGGCTTCTGCCAGTTAGCTTTTACAGCCTTAAAAGCCATAAAAATAAAATGTACGTGTGTTGATCAATAGCACCCATTGTTGCTTGTGTTAGTCTGAAATACTATATCATGAGAAGTAACTGGGGGCCACATGGGTGGGTAAGTTTCTTTGACATCAGCTCTAACAAAAACTTTCAACTAGCCTATGGGCAGAAATTATGCTAAGCCATGAGAAAGTGTTGAAGGTGGTTGCAAAAAAAGTGTATTTTGTGGAGGACAAGTTCACTGTATTTCTGGGTTCCTGCTCCTTCTTCCAGTAGTCTGAAGAGAAGACTTTACATCCCAGAACTGGGTATGTGTGCATTTTCTTAATCTCTGAGAGCGCTTACTGATAGTCATCCTTCTCCCAAAAAACCTCACTGCGTTACGCTTGCAGAACCATTTCATGGGAACAAGGAGCGCAGCCCCTCGGCAACAGAAGTGACTGTAACAATCACCCTTTCATAGTGAGTCTGTTTTGTGATCTAGCAATCATTTACCTTAGGTTCAGGAAGTTTGCGTCCTCCTTATGGTACGTCCCTTTACCACAACCTGTTTGAACTGATATGCAGCAAGAAACAATAACAAGCTTAGTCAGGTGGCAGCTCTTCAGAGAAGGATCTGCATTCTTTTGCAGCTCGCAGGCTGAATACAAATTGATGGTGTTGCCAAAAATAAAAAAAAAAGGCGAATGTCGTCTTGGGGTACATAAGTTGGAATACAGCCTGCAAGGCAAATGAAGTAATGCCTCCGTTCTGTGCAGCACTGATAAGGCTGCTGCTGCAGTAGCTTCACCTACCACCTTTGGTTTGGGGCACAGCATTTCAAGGAAAAGGCGGATCAACTGGAAAGTGCCCAAAAGAGAGTGGTGAGAAGGAACGAAGGTCTTGAAAACGTGTATTTTACTGCATTGTTCAGTATAAAGAAGAGGGGGCTGGATATGGATCTTTGGATACTGTAAAAAGCTGTTGTAGGGGAAAAAAAACCAACAAAGCCCCCCCCAACCCCAATGTATTAGCCAGTTCCATTGTAGGTAGAACAAAAAGTAGTGGACTTTAATTGTGCCAAGAAGGAGGGATGATACATAAGTGGAAAAGATACTGTGATGGTCTAGGTAGGCAGTGGAATTCATTGCTTGAAACTTCTAAGGCCGATTTGGACAAACAAATCTCATGGGCCTGTGGTCCTGTTTCAAGGCAGAGATGTTGACCTCTCCTGAGGTTACTGCTGTCCCTGCTTTGGCCCAATCTGTAATAGCACAGAAGGTGCCTGAGGAACAGTTCTTTGTGTACTTCAAGTAGTTTGAAGTCCCTTCTCTAATTCAGGAGTCTTGACATGTGAAGTCTAGGCACACCATCTAAATGTGTGCAGCTTTTTTGAATATATAGGCTCAGCCTGAGAGGGGTGTCAGAGATGACAGAAAGTGTTTGCTCTGCCTTAATGTACTGCACCTGGGAAGCGCGGATTGACATTGCATCTCGTGATACTGGCCAGATAATGTGCTGTTCATCTCAACAGTTGACACTTTTTGGTGAGGTGGCATTCTTGAGCGTGTTCCAAGGAAACATGGAAGCAGAGCATGTGAAACACACTAAAATAAGTGTGGTAACCTGTGCTGGGCACATCTGCGCCATAGTACTGTGAAACAAACCCTCTTCTGTCTGATTATCGTCTTTTTCTCATTTTTGAGTGCAGTGTTCAGTCCTCAAAACAATAGCTTGTTTTATAGTTATGGAATTTGACTCTGCTCAGAAGCAGTTAGCCCTTTATATGATCGAGGAGGAAACTGCTGATGCGTCCATACTGTCCAAATACTACACAAATACTAGTTAGTGTTCTCTCTCTCTGCAGAGAGAAATACTATTTGAAGGACAACCACATACTTCAAGAATGGCTTTCAAAATGATTGTATTTCATTGAGGGGTGATGTGCTTTAGTTCCAAGTAAAATATCCTTAGTTGTAGTTCTCTTTCCTCCCAGCTGCAGTGTTTGGGCTATTTTGACTGGGGTGTAATTGCCACTCCTACAAATTCTGTCTAGTGATTCCTGTGAATTGGGAGCCAAAGCAGAAGTCTGCTCTTTCCCACAGCCAGGCACTACCTGTGTGGGCAGGAGGGTGTGTGTCATTGCGGTTGCTCTGAGGGCTCCAGGGTATCTGACTTGTAGAGTGGAAAAAGTAATGTTTCTAGGTCTAATGGCACTTTTAGGAAAGTAATTGGCAGAGCCAGGCCCCGGACTTGGAAGCAGGTTCAGTTCATGTTGAGCTGTTTAATCTTCTCCCCTCTGATGCCAGTTAGTGAAGATTTATAACGCGTCTTGTCTTGTAATGTACTGCCGAGTCATGCTTGCCTACTTGCAAGAACTTGAAGTTGGTCTTTCCTCCTCCAATAAACAGGCTCATTTTCTCTCTTCACACTCCTCACAGGCTTTTTCTTCCTTGTCCACAAGCGATCTGCATTCCTTTCCCACTGTAACACGTCGGTTCTGCACGTTCAGTCTGGGTCCCCAGGCATTGCCTCATGAAACTGAATTCTCCATAGTGCCACTGGCAAAGGAGGAAAATTACTCGAATGAGACATGTCTGTAGCAATAGGCAAAATGCTAAATCTTCAGCTGTGAGGCTGGGATTCTCCTGGCCATCATTCTGAAGGCCCATGTTTGTCCCATAAGACCACACCACAAATGCGTGTGCATGTTGAGGGCCTCGTTCCCCCTTGAAGAGTGCTAACGGGCTAAAAATTGGTGCTTCAGGATACCTGGCTTGAGTTGAATGTTTTCGTCAAAAGCAACATAGTTGTCCTTTTCTGAAATCATGTTTTTTAAAGTGCTGGTGACTTTTTCTACTTTCTGTAACTTTTCTCCCAATGTTAGGTATGTATTTTCTTACAGTGAAAGGAAATAGTTCAGAGGATTCCTTGGAAACAAGGCCTTCGGCACTGCATGTTGTAGTGCTTAGTAATGACTCTCACTGCCTAACCTTGATAAGTTATCTGCGTTTTGGGGCAACTGGTTAATAGCTGATAGAACAAGTGATGTCTGGGGTGATTAATAACGCTGGAAGGAAATGATACCATAAAGGTCCACTTGTGACATGCCACGCCTGCCCCATCAGCAGCCGCAGCCCTGCAGTCCTTTCTCCCTGCCACTCCAAAATGACTTTCCTGGTTACAAGAACTGGTGTCATGACTAGGCTTATTCCTTATCTTGTCAGCCTGGTTTCACTACAAGGATGGGAAGTGTCATCACTTGTATAGGTGGGCTACGAAACACTGCCTGTTTCAGCAATATACTATGTTTTAATGAGTCCAGCAGTGACCACTTAGACCTGATAGGGTATGTTATTTCTTAAACGTGTGTTTCAATGAGAATCTTCGTTATTTCCTTGTAGTTAAAAAACAAACCAGAGAGATGAGTGTAAATACTGATAACTCTTGTTGTTTACCTCTGCGTGTGGTACAGCTGCAGGTAAATGCTTCTTTGTTCAAGAACATGCTGTTCCTTTTGTATTACAAAACGTTGTCTCAGTTCAGGAGATGTTAGAGGCTGAGGATGCAGCCCTCTCTGCTGGCTGTCACTGGAGTCTGGTACTGGTGCAGCACTGTGGGCTCTCTGCTGCTGTGTGAAAGGTGAGGGGGTAGCACAGGGTAGTGGTGAGGTTACTCCCACACAAGTTCATCAGTATGAACATCTATGCTACATCTCTTCTGTAGCAGAGGCCCTAGCTCCTTGGAGGTGTTTTGGTTGACAGGCCCACTTAAGAGCATGGGGCCAGCCTACTAGACCTGAACTTGGCCATGCAGGACCGGAAGGATGGTTGTAGCAGATGCTTAGAGAAGGTATGAGGCACAGAGCAAATGTGCTCACCTTCCTCTTGGCGGACCCTCTTGCCTTCTGTCAGTCACTGGTTTATGGACTCCTGTAGCAGCAGTTGTGTCCATGGTACCGTGTTTAGTAGCCACAGATGGATCTGCTCCACATAAACCTTTTAATGCATTTTTGAACTCGCTTTAATTCCTGATATCACAGGAGCATGAGCAGGCTATCGGCGCATGTTGCCTAGTCTCTAGTTTTGCTGTGAGTAAAACGTGAGCAAATATAAAGTTGCTTCTGCGATGTTGTTTGGGGTTTTTTTTAAACCTGTGAAGGAATAGGCATTACTTATTTTTAAGTGAAAGTATACATGTTCTTTTTACTAAAACACCCTGGCTCTTGACCAATTAAAAAAAAATAATTTCAGTCAAGAGGTCATAAGAATTTCAGAAGTCAAAAGTTCTTCCCCAAAGATAAAAGACTTTCCTGCTACAAATAAAAAAGCTTGCAAAAGAGCATGGAGGAGAAACTAAAAGCTGGGTACAGCTTAGGAACCATCTTCTAACTTCATGGAGTGCATGCTAATTTGTGACTTAGAACCAACAGCTGAGGGTTTTGTGAGACCTAGAAACCCCTTATAATTGAAGAGAGGAGTGTGCCCAGATCCACGTTTGCTGCCTGACCCAGGTTAAGTTGTAACATAGCAGGGGAACACACTCCAATACTGAAGTACTGTATTAGCAGTGCAGTAGTAACAGAAGCACTGTCTCTGTAGCATTTATGCCAAATGTACCATTCATTTTCAAATAAAATCTGCACCCGTCTTTCATCTAGTAATTGAGAGCATTGAAGTTTTCTGGTCTTTCTGTTGGTTTTCAGTTAACGTTGCCTTTCTGTAGTTTCAAGTATGAACTTAAGAGTTGCTTCAGCTCAGCATTCTTTCACACTGTTGTCTAAAATAGATTTTATTTGCCAGTCAGTCTTTAAGCACAGACCTGCATGCATTCAGACCAGCCCTGTCACTTTAGAGTTACTGTGCGGTCTGGCACAGGTGCGTGCTGATAATGTGTCGACTGATGATGTTTCCATCGCGTGTGCCTTTAACATTAGTGTCCTGTGAGATAGTCTGGGTAAACCACATTATCAGAGACTCTTTACAAGGCCCCCTAGTATGATAGAGCTGTGTGCGAAGCTCAGCATTTAGATATGTTTGCTAGTTGGAGGGGTGGGAAGAAGAGGATAGAGGGAGCTTGTTCTGAGGTTGCCTGTGGTGCTGCTCTTGTTTTGCTGACAAAGAGGGAGCTTAATTCACCGGAGCTGTCAATCTGGTGGTTTTCAAGCACTGAAAGAAAACTCCTGTAAAAGTGTGTGTAAGTGTATGTGAGGGAGGAAACAGAAAAAGAAACTAAGCAAGTCTACTATTTTGATGAAAGGCTGATAGCAAAAAAAAAAAAACCAACCAAAACTCTAATGAAAAATTAGTACTTGTAGTTGCTGACCTGCACCCTGTATCTGGCAGAAAGGGAGAAAGCATAAGAGTAAAAAGGGGAGAGGTATTGTTGCTGGCGCATTGGATTGGAGCACCATGTGCTGTACAAAGTGTACGTGAGGATAAAATTGAGCAGCACCCTCTGTCAGTAGGAGTTTCCGTTTTCAAAACCGCCACCTTTAAAAGCTGGTTTAATCTATGGAGAGAAAATGGTTTGTGCTACGCTTTTAGCTGTTCCTGGTTGCATGGACTGCAAGTGGGAGCTGGGGCTAGGGGGAAGAGAGATCTATTTGCAGGTGGACAAGTGCTGGATGGGGTTGTATTTTGACTTTGGGTCTTGACATTTTGGTGTAACCTTTCCTTCTGTCTCCAGGAATAGATTGAAGTCCAGGCTGGAGTGAATTTTGAAGAGAGTAGGGGTTTTTGACCTTTTTCCTGGCCTTTATAGAACCAAAATTTTAGCATGCTTTGAGGAATAGAAAGTACAGATAGGGGGCTGAAGCTCCATTTTCTTTTTCTTTCTCTTTCTGATGCTATTCTAGGCCCTCCGTTCTGAGCAGCTGGGAGAATTCATGCTTTGAATTTTGTTTTATTCACAATTGAGTAGAATGAAAAATCTTTGGTCGTAGACATCCCCAAGTTAAAGTTGCATTTGTTTGGGGCTAACTTTGTTTCAAGAACTCTGCAGCTAGTTTCCTTTCTGATTCCTTTGTTAGTGCAATGTGATTGTAACTTTACTCTTTATGTGTGCTGTTAGGGTGTTTATTTTCTTCACCTTTGTAGCTTACTAGTGATGGATTGCCTGTTTTCAAATAGCATTGCATCTCGAGGTGGAGCTTTCTTGTGGGTCAGAGCTTGCTTTTTTGCAGTAAAAACAGTGGATCTTACTGTTGTCTGGTCTAAATGTAATGTAAAGCCTTTCTTGGCTATGTTCTCCTTAAAGTACGTAACAGGTTGTTGCTGTTTCTGGCTATTGCAATCAAGCCACATGGATCTTAGCATGTAAGCTAATGTCTCCCTGAGGGGGCTCTGGAGAGTAGAGAAGACTTAAAACTTGGTTGATGCTGGTCAGCTGCTGTGTTTTAATTGTGAATATTTCCAAGAGACTGGTGGGATGCAAGTGCTCATTTGAGTCAACTAGGAGTCTGACATTTGAAGCCCAGAATAATGCTGGAAGGAGCCTGAAGTGACTGGATGAGAGAGGCATAGGGTCATTGGCGAGTTTTGTCTTCTTTCTCTAAGTAAAATAAACTCCAGTGCATAGTACAGAATTACTGTTGCAGCAGACTATCACTTCCATGTGTACTGTGCTGACCACCAGCTTTGCTAGTAAGTAAAACTTTTTTCTCATTTTTGTGCTACTGTGTTAAGCAGTTTCCTGATCAGTGTAGTGCTGCATCTTGGCTCACAATAGGTATTGTTCGGGTGGGGGCTGGCACAATATTTCTGTGCTGTTAGTTGATCTCTCATTTGTCTTGAATAATCTATTAAAACGTAACGCTTAACCCCATTCCTTTTTGGCAGGTTTTCCTCTAGTATTGTTGCAGGGGTAATGAAACAGTATAGCTCTGGTTGCATGAGATCACTGAAGAAAGGTATTTTGGGATGTTTCGTCTGTGTCTTTGGCTATAGCACAGAGAGAACAACCACACTAGAGGCAGGGTTGGTTGCACCTTCTGTCTGACGTGCTGTGGCTGTTCGTGTGTTAACAAATAACTTCCCAGATTTTCCCTTGTTGCTACTTTCTCCTGTTTGCCATTGTGAAAAGGTCTGTAGAACCAGACAGGAGAGCTTTCTTCAAACAGGAAAATGTGTTTCTGAAACCACAGGACGCAGATGCAACATTTGCTACAGCTAAAGTGTATTTTTAAATTTACTTTTCTGTCTTTGTCTGTCAGCTTTGATACCACTGGACTGTGGAAAACCCATGTTTCCTCCCGGCTCCCTACCCGAAATTACGCTAACCGCAATTAGGAAACCTTAATTAAAATTCTTGGTTTGTAGCTTGGGCAAAGAATTTGGAAGCAGTCGTTTATTCTAAGGCAGTTTTACCACAGATTTCTTCTTGGGCAAAGCTGTTTCCTGATGTGTAAGATCAAGATCTCTAAATCTGTTGTTCTGTAGACAAGTTAGATGGGAGTCAAGTTCTTTGTACTAGTGCTTATTCCTAAAATAGTGATACTTGCATATGAATTAGGCCAAGATTCTCAAAAGCTCCTGCTTGTTAAGGTGCTGAGTTTTCTTGGCCTTGGTGAGATCTGAGCATATTTGCAGACCTTGGCCTAATCCAGCTCTATCTGAAGCTGGTGGAAATCTCTGTAGTTGGATTCCTTGGGAACTGGATATATCTGTGTTCAGATTTAATTTACTTTTTTTTTAATGGAAAGCCTGAGAGACAGGGATGGAAGTTGAATTTGTTCACAGTGGCCCACGTTCAGCAGCAAACCTAGGATCAATGCATGGACCTCTTTTGCTGGATTGTTCTTGCTTTGTTGCACGATTAACTGCGGAGAGCAGGCACTTAGAAGATGTAATGGTTTGATAACAACGATTGATGGCCAAGAATCAAAAGTGTGGTAGGTAGTAATTAAAAACATATAACCACGATGCAATTGGAAGTGCTCTGAATGCCTGCTTGGCCCAGGGAAGTATCCGGTAGCGTAATTTGCAATGTTTTTGTAGGACCAAGTATAGCATTTGAATTTCCTGTTACTTGTTAGTGCTGCTGCCACCTTTTCTTATGTTGACCGGTATGTGGGTGTGAAAGCTCCCTGTAAGAATAGATTTTTAGCACACTTGCTGCTGCTGCTAGTGAAAGCTGAAACACTAGATGTTTGTTTCTGGAAAATGCACGTGATCCATGTGAAATCTCTCTGTGCCCTCTCCTATTAAATTTAAGTAGATTCCCAGTTGTTTGGGGCTGATCCAGGCAGAATGGAGCAGCCAAGTAGTGCTGCTAATATTACACTAAAGGAAGGCTTGTGCTGGAGAATGTTTTTGGTTAAATATTTTTCAGCCTTTAAAATACTAATGTCTGTGTGGTGGTATTTTCAGCAGCCACTTTGGCTTCAAGGAGGTAATTGCTGGAGCCTTCTATAAGAACAAGGATGAAGGTTCTCTTTTGGTAAAGCTTGACCTTTTGATGAAATAAAAACTATTAAAGGGTTAACTCCCTCAGCCGAGGGGGATGGAGGGGGCGTTCTCTTTAGGTCTTTGAATGTGAAAATTCTTTCCCTGTCTTTTTCCCTCCTCTCTAATACTTCTCGAAATCAAATTGTTTATTCGAAATGCCTGATGTTGGTGTTGGATGCCTACACTAGCTCAGGAACTTGGTGGCATTCCTGCAAGGCCAGTCCCAAACAAACTGAGAGGTGGCTCTTTCCTGCTGTACTGTAAATGTATAGTTTGACTATGAGGGGTCTTTGAAGCATGCTGCCAGACAGCTTTGAAATAAGAGTAAAGTCTCAGGTGTACAGGGAAGAGCTGCAAACACTAGCTGCAAGCAAACAGATGAGCTGTTTAAAACTTGATGCTTTCCATGTATTCACTGGAGTGGGATTGTACAGGGAGTTTCCAAATCAAGGAATACTCTCTGATTGAAGAGAGAGAACAGAGAAAATTCTCTCAAATCAGTCATTGGCCTGGCAGCCAAAATAGGGTTGGCTTTTGGCTCTGTAGTAGGCTTCTTTGTAACTTAAGCAAATCAGTGAATTTCTCAGTGTAATACTTTTTGACCTGTCAAATGCAGAAATAATACAAACCTGTCACAATGCTGTCATGTGGCTGAACTGACTGCTTTTGAGATCATTGGACCTCAAAAGGAGAGCCAAAGTGTTTGTTACTTTATCTTGATATTTGTCAGCAGCTTTTAATTAGTATCTACCTACTCCAAGGTATGGTTCAAAAGTAAAAAATTAAGTTGTTAAAATTTGTCTTCTCCTCATGGTGATTTCTATGAAATATGATTGAACCCAGTTGTTGAGGTCCCCAACATGTTTTAAGAATTTTGGCTGTCTCTCACCTGCTCTTCTATCTCAGACTTACTTAACTAGTAAATGTTTTCAGTTTATCATATACAGAATAAGTAATTACTCGGCTTTGGCCAAGCTAAGATTTCATCTTCTTGCATTGACTTTCCTAACTTGGTCATTTTAATTTGTGGTGAAAATGAAGCTATAGTTTGAAAAGCAAAGAGGAGAGAAGGAGCCAGGAGGCTGTGTAACAATCCAGTCCAGAAGAGACAGTGATAATAAGGGTGGTTTTCTTGTTCTTGTTTTTCTCTGCTGCCGGTGTAGGTGCCTGAGATCCAAGAAGGCCCTTGTGACCCTGTAGATAGAGCAAGTAGTTGTCATTATCCAAGTGCCCACAAAACCTGATCAAACACAGGAAAATGAAAACTCTGGAAGTTACAAATAAATTTGAACTTGAGCCTGAACCTGTTGAAGCTAATGGGAAGGGTTTTTTAGTGATAAAACAGTTTACCTAACATGGGAACTTTGGAAAAAAGACTCTCAAAAAGTAGGAGTCTTTTATGCTTCTTATAGTAGCTTATCTAAGAAGGTGCTATGTACTTTACTGATCTAGCTGTGAACTAAAAAAAAATCGCTTCTTAGAAGTGATTCATTTTCCTTCACATCTGCAGGTTGTTTACCGGGACTGGCTCTTCAGGAAGTCTTTACTCCTTTGTGTTTATTATACACAGTTTTACTTGTAATAAACGTCTGAAAAACTTGAATGATTGGCTGGCTGAGGGGTGTATCAGAAGTGGGTAGCAGCTTGGTTTTGTCATACTTATTTAAAAATTAAAAGATCAGGTATGTTCTGCAGCCTTTTTTCTAAAGGAAGCTGCTGTTCACCATTGTACCAAGAAACTATTCTTTTTCCCTCTAAATGAGGCCTTGGATCTCCTAGGAGATTTTAAGTTTGCATATTTATTGTCTGAAAAATAGAATCATTTGATGAGTCTTCTGAAAAGATGCTTGAGAAATAGCAGACTACCTCATTCAGGTGACTGGCAAGCAGCACTGGCAGTGTTTCAGTCTTTCTTTACAGATGAGGATGTAGCCGTGAACCACTGGCTGGATCACATCCTAGCAGTGAAAGTTGGAGTATAATCTAAAAACTCCCAAGTGAAAACAAGGGGGGCAGTTAATTTGCTTTAGATGAAGCTTATTATTTTAAGGTGGGCTCTGATGTCAGTTGTCTCGCCTACAGGACTAAAAACCAGTATGACTGCAGACTGTAGTGTGGTCAGTTAATGTCTCTGTGTATGTGAAAGTTTCAAGGAGTGGTCTCACTCACAGGAGACAAAAAAATGCCCGAAACAGAATGAAGGCTTTTTAGACTAAAAGGCCCTGTACCTCCTCTACTGGTTGCTTTTCAAATCAACAGCTGTGAGACATATCTAGGAAGGAAGACAGATGTGGTGGTCAGAGCAGGCTGCTTGCTGCGTGATGCTCTGAGCTGGTGTAAGCACCCTTCCTGTTCTGAGGCAGGTGTTGTGCATGTACTTAAGTTTGGGTGCTGCTCTTACTCCTTCTCAAGAAAGTTCGTATTGTTCAATTGTCCTGCTGTGAGAGAGACTGTTTTCTTTTTACCATTATTTCCTGGATTACTTATGAACTGGTAATGGCTTCTTTCCCTGATGGAATGCATATGGTTTCAGGAGATCCTTATTGCGGGTGTTCTTATTTTATGCTCGGATTGCCAGTGTCCCATAGATTTCCCATGCTCTTGACCTCTTGGAGGTTGCCTTTCTACTCTCTGCCTTGCCTCTCTAAAGCATGGTTTTCTGGTGTGTATTTGTTGTTTTATGGGTTTCTTTGTTTTTTCAATGGGAGGAGACTTTAATGCAGTCTTTTCCTTTTGGCTTTGGAAATCCTTTGGAAGGATTTCTGTATGGTCCCGTTTGTGTTGAAGAAATTACATTAAGCAAAGCTCTGGCTGCTTTGTCCATTAGGCAGGTATGTGGCGAGTGGTAAAGGGCTATCGGAGTAGTTCCCATTCTGAATGGAGTCCTTGGTGATGGTACTAGCCCAGGATGGATAATCCAATTGTCATCTTAAGCATACACACAGAAGCTCTGAAATTCAGGATTGTTGTTGCTGTGCCAGATGCCAGTTTATAGCAGACAATGTCCAAAATGATCACTGGCATCCAAAAGCTCACTGTTGGTTGTCTTGGGCATGAAAGATACAATGGGCTCTAGCAGGTGCTTTTCTCTTTCCTCCCCGATTACCCTGGGGTGGAGGGTAGAGAGGGAAGGACCATAGCAGCCACCTTGTCTTGTATCATTGGAGCGAGCAACCAGCTGGGATAGTTGCAGTACGCTTCGAGGCAAGTACTGGGAAGGCTGAGGACTCTTTCGTCTGCTGTCTTTGGGTGCCAGAAGGAGCGGGTGTCATGTTCAAGGTTTCTAATAACAGCAAATAAAGGCAGGTGGTACTGCAGGATGAGCTTGGAAGGACTGAAGAGGAGAAGTTCTTTCCACACAGGAGGAGTGTAAGATACATGGGCCTTTTGGAGTGAGGTGCAGAAGTGGCCAGGATAACTGTTGAGCGTGAGCCTGTGGGATGCAGCCAGTGAAAGCATCACTATCCAAGGAGTATTTAAGGGAGAGAGCAGTGAGGTGGGTGGGAAGGTAAAGAGCATCAGCTGAAATACTGAGGGCCAGCATGAGAGGCAGAGGGTATAGTCCTAGCCTCCTGTCCTTGGGACGTGTGCTGATTGAGGCATTGATGGGACTCAGTATGTCTTCCTCAGAGGTTATCAGTTTTGAAACCTGTTTCATATGAACCATTCTACATTGAAAAAATGAGTTCTAATTTTAGCTCTTAAAAAACACCTTTATATCTGAGCTTATGGTAGAAGTACAAACTTCTGCTATAAAGGAGAACTTCCAGAGGAACAGCTTGACTACTTTAGAGTAGTGCTCTATAGCTTCAATTATGTTATGGTGTCCATTCTTGGAAAATCTGCTAGGCTTTTCAAGAACACCTTAGAAATCTCTGTGGCTTAATTACTGGGAAGCAACTATGATCTGTTGCATGTTTATGTAAAAGGTATACAGCAAGTGGAAGAGTTGATGGATAGAATACAACTGTTCATATGGTCCTAATGTGTGCATGTGGGAGGAGTAGTTTCCCAAGTAAGGCTGGCTTCCAGTTAATCTCTCTGTAATGAGTATTAAATGACTTAAAGTGATTTTGGTTTTAGTGTCATGGAATCAACAACAGAGCAGGATTGCTGTTACCCAAGGTAAAGCAATGTGGCACTGTAATGCCTTTGCTTGACTAGCTATTTTGATAAGGACCTACAATGAGAGATGAGAAAAAACAGAAGGTTTAACATTTAGTTCTGCCTCGTGAAAGCGATTTGAGTAAAAGCTGTTTGGTTCCAGTGGGATCATACATAGGATAGAAGCCTGCAGTGTTAATCTTGCAGCTGTCTGATATAACAGCAGACCTGTACCTTACATCTCAAGGGGCAGCACCTTACAAAGAAGAGCTCATGCAGCTCCTCTGCAAAACCCAGAAAGGAGGTAAGAAACAGCGCTGTGTGAAGTGTCTAACGGCAAGCTTAATCCATGGCTTCTGTTGCCCGTGTTCTCCAAGCACATTTGTCATCAGTGTAGGTGTTTGGTACTCGACAGCGTAAGCATGCCGTGCCTACTTACTCGACTAGGAAGGTGCAAGACCTCTGATGTTTGGCTTGGTGCCATTAAATTACAGCACAAGAACTGTATGGCTGTAGATAGAGACATTAGATAATACATGTTGAGCAATCCTAGCACCAAGGCAGTGGTAAAATTTGAGGAAGAAATGGAAAGAAACTTGCTCTCTGATGCTACGTTCTCTGTAATTCTTTCTTGTGTCTGGTCAAAGGGAGCAGTTTAATGGCAAGTTTAGCATGCGGGTTATCTTTAGATGCACCTATAAGCCATTTATTGTTAGGTAGGATGCAAGACTTTGTGGGTTAGGGCTTTAGTTACAGTGAAGTATTTTACAGACAAATACTTGAAAAAGATAAATCTTCCTGCTTTTAATATTAAAATTTTGTTTTGTTTTGACGTAGGGACTTGTTCATTCTTTCTCATTTCATAACCTTAAATGGCCAAAAATGCAGTTTTAGTATTTTTTTCTTTCGTTTCCTAATTGTTTGTCTGTAGGCTTTTTTTTCCTAGTGATACGAGTAGTGAAGTTACTCTTCACCAGGGAATGTCTTCCTGAAAAATTCTAGGCATGACCTTACTAGGATTTTTCTAAGGAGAATGCCATAATGGGAAAACAGCAGAATAAAATCATCGTGAAATGATCTGTTTTCTTTCCAGCATCACTTCTGACTGAATATGATTCTATGAATATCCTGAAGTAAGACAAGGATATAAATAAAGCTGTAGTGTACCTCTGTAAGCAGGGTCTGTGGTTTAAAAGTGCCTGGGGGCACACAGCTGCTGTCCTAAACTCCATCTGAAATTAGTAATTGGAGCTGTAGGTGTTGCGTCTGACCAATATGCAGGACAATGCTTTCTGTTGGTTCAAAAAATTTGTACTTTAGTACTTTACACTGAAACTGGTCTTCTCTTGAAGCCACAAGATGATTGAGAGAGGATTCTGTTGCAAAATCAAGGCTGGCCTTCATACTGTTAGCCGGCATTGCTGGGCTGTTGGTTAGCTGTGCCTTCTGGAGGGTGCTGGGTGGTCTGCAGCCTTGCAGGTCTGAGAGCTGTCCGTGGGATTGAGGTGATGTTTGTCTGGTGTCCACTTTGGGGTGGTGGTACAGAGATGAGCAGGCCAGGCTGAAGGAAGGCTCCTTTTACACGTTGTGGATGCTGATGCTAGAATTCAGATGGAGGAGGAAAACGTACGTGGTCAAATTAGTCTTGAAAAAAAATTATCCTGGCAATTTTTTTACTTTTATCTGGAAACTAATTAGAGAAAATAATTAGGGGTGATGTAATGTTTCGTTGAGATGTAAGGGAGTAGTCCAAATAAGATAACGGCAGTTTATGTCCTCTTAGAATGCAACTTTCGCAATAAGGACAATTTTGATTGTCATAACTATCACAGCTTTATTGTTCTGGAGGACTGGGATGGTTTTGAAGAGGAACGCTTTTGATGAATTGGAATAGCTTCTGCACTTAAGATGACGCCCTGTGTATTTTACAGCTTACTGTGGCACCTTGGACTGTGTGCTGATCAAGCATGAAACCCTGCAAGTCCAAGTAGTCCGATAATACCCACCCAGTGCCAGAGTGAAGTCAGTGAGACTGAGCAACTGCATGTAAGGGGGTTACGTAAAGCTGGGTGTAGAGCTGCCTCCTTTATGAAACACGGCTGACTGCAGGGATGTGATATGCAAAGAGCTGTGGAAACATGCTGCCTGCGAAAAACATTTCTTGGGATAAGAAATCGTGCTGTTGCAGCTAGACGTGCTAGTGGGGTGTAAAAGCAGACACTTGGTCAAGGATTTTATTTTTCCTTCACAAACAAGAATTCCTGGAAATATTCTGAGCAAATTTTATTTGTATTTGGTAGGAGATTGAGAGGTAAATGTGTACGTTTCTCTGTGTGTAAAATTTTAATAGTATTACGTGTTTCAGTCATTTTCATGGACTGTTACTTGATAACTCTTATGTGACAGCACATGTAGCCGATGTAGTTCAAGGATCTACAACATCCAGAAATTTGAAGCTGTTATTTAACTCACATTTTTTTCCCCATGTGTAATGATTCTTCAAGTCCTTGTACAAATTTCACATTTACAACAATTTGAAAGTTGTAGCCTTTCGATAAGTCCCTTTTTTCTATGCTGATTGTATCTCCAATTAACCTATGATGTAATTCTGGCAGTATCCTTGGGCTGATCCTATGTGTGACACCCTCCATTCAAATGTGAAAGCCCTAAAGAGAGAACATGGGGCGTTAGCAGTGTGCATCTGATGATGGGCCAAGTGGAAAGCAACCTGAAACAGCAGAGGAATCATCAGCTTTGCCTTGCCTTGTGGTGTGTAGTCACCTGTAGGCTTGAAATCCCAGTGTGTGGTGTAGCATCCTCTCCACAGTTCTTATCTCTTACGTCTACAAACAAAAGAAGTGAGCAAGAGAAAATGAGTACGTTTGTCCAAGGGAGATTGGTTCTGTGATCACGTCTAATCAAACATGTAATCAACATTTAATCAAACATTTAATAAACTGTTTGCATATTTCCTCCTAATTGGTTGCTGCCAGTTATTGGGATTGAAGAGTGAGTTTCAGGGCGGAGCCAGACAAAAATATCCCAGAGGAAAACAACTAGCTGCTACTGTGCCTTTGTGTCTGCCTTTCCAGCTCCTACTCAAAGGCTGGATCAGCTGTTTGTACGTCCGCCTCCTTCGCAATAAGGACAATGGTAATTTGGCAGATTAGAGTAGAAATGTAGCTTTTTAGTTTTCCCTTTAAGAGGGATTTAGGTTATTTTATAAACTCATCAGCATGTTTTGATCACACCAGTGTTGTAATGGGGAGGGGCAGGTACCAGAGAGGCTAGATAAGCCCATAAAGGGAAACAAATGTAAAAGATGCAGCTGAACTTGTTGGCCTCAGGCTTTCTTCTGAGAGCGAGAACAAGGTTATGAGCAACAGAGCTCCAGTATGATTTAGCTTGTCGAGGCAGCTTCTAGAAAATCTGAGGTACAAGAAATTGTCTGGTTCTTCCAGTTACACAGTGTAGCAGACATCTCAGCAGGTCCAAATCTGGACTACAACAGAGTCTGGTTAGAAAATGTAATAGATTTTGGCGGTTGTATATCAGCTCCTGCGTGCCCTGGCCAAATTTGGGAAAGTTGTAGTCTTAAAACATGTTTGCCAGGCACTGATGGAAGTGAGGGGTGTAACAGCTGCTGTTTAGGATAAGTTATGAAAAAAACCTGTGTGTGTGCGCACGCGCATGTGTGTGCATGTGTACCCCAGCCTGTCTGTGTGAAAGAGATTAGTAGAAAGATGTGCCATGAAGGGCAGGGCTGTGGCAGCCAGCAAGTCACATGCTGTGGGTGTTGGCCACAGGCAGAGCTCTGAAGGTGAGCTTTTGGGCAAAGCGGTGCCTGCAGAAGGGCTGGAACTCGTCATGAAGAATTGTTTGGTTCAGAGAGATGGGAGACTCTAAATTTCTTGTCAGCAAACAGGATTTACGTTGAAGAACTTCTTTGTCATTTGCTTTACCTTATGGAGGGATATGCATTTTGGCTAACAGCTTGCATAAAAAACAGGCAGTTAGTTGTGTTTTGTGATTTTAAAAAAGGTTGGGTTTTTTGTCCCTCTTACTGCACGCATGCTGCTGCTTAACGCAGGAAGCCTATGGACTGGAAGAAATAGGGAGAATTTTAATATTTCTTTAACAGCACACTTAAGTGTAATTTAAAGCAGATAAAACGCCTGACAAAATAGATGGGTTTGTAACACACACGTAGATGTGCTTCTCTGAAGTGGTCTAGACACTGGGATTGGGAGTTTTCACTAGCCAGTGTTGAGATTTCTCGGAGGTAATGTTTTGCCCTTTCCAGGTGCAGGAACTATTGTGACTGATGGAGACTTTTTGTCTCACTGTCTAATCTCCACTCCAGCTTCAAGTTTGTGTTTTCTGACCTTGGCTGATCCTATGTATAACAGTGCTATGTCCATCCTTGCCCAAAGCTTTTGGTGTATGCTATGAATCTTCATGGGCCTACATTGTCTTAATATGAAGAGGTTGGCAGCAGTACCTTGTTCCATGTGTTGGCTTTCTAGCTCCTCAAACTGCAGCCCCATCCAACAAGACCAATGGAAAACTCTATTCTCTTATCTGAACCTTTTGGTAAAGTTTTTGCCCAAGACGTATGGGGTTTGTTTGACACCCCCACCACCCCCGCAATATTCACATCAGCAATTAATATTATTCTGTATGCTGTATAATAAGAAATATTTATTAATTTGCTGTCTCTTCATTTGGATCCTTTTTTGTTGTAAGTAGGACCATACTCAAATATTGCACGTTGCAGACATTTTATTTGATTCCCAGGACCATGTGTGATTTGTGCCGTCACCAAGATGATTCAGTACAGCACTGTGGAACACTCTATCCTGTTGCTTTTCAGAAGTTGGCCACATGTCAGTAAATTGAATATTTTAAAACAGTGTGATCATCGTTTGTTTGAAGCCAAGGTTTCGTTTTATTGCAAACCTCTCTAATGAGGCTTCCAAATAAAGTAAAATCATTTTTCTTGTATTTATGTTGATGTAAACTCAAGCAGGAAGAGTCAGTTGCAGGGGAAGGAAATTCCTGTTATTGGTATTGGCATCTGAATCTGTTCAAATGGAGAAAAACAATCCAGTTCACGTATCTTTAATTTGTACCATGTATTTTCTGCTGAACATGTTTTTCTTCTCAAATAGGGTACTAGACTGCAGAATTGTACTTTTCAGATTTCAAGTGCTTTTCTGTTTTCTGTTGACATGGTTCATACAGTGTTTGGGGGGAGCTGCATAGCAAAATAAAGGTGAAACCAAGTGTCAGATGGTACTGGAGCTGCTTTTAGCCAGCTTTTTATTTGGGGCTTAACCAACCAGTCCTCTTTGAAATAACAGCTGCATTAATAAGTGCCCCAAACTAAAGGCTGAAGCTTGAAATGCATCTCAAAGGGAGCAAACAAAACTGAAAAACTGCCTGGATGAGTTCGTGAGCCTAAACTGATTCAGAGTTTGAGGACAAAAGATTTCTAGGAACATATCTCAATTATTTCCTGCTAACCCTTTCCACGGATGTCCTTTTAACCTGAAGAAACATTGGATTGGTATCTGTGATGGTGTGTATAGCTGGCCACAGTAACTTTTCAGCATAGACTCTTGTGAGATATGTCTATGAATCTGTGACTGACTCTGGTTCCATAAATGAAGAGGCAAATCTGTTCCTTGCATATACAATCAGTGGTCCCTTGGTGAGTGTAGGAGACAAGAAATCACAAGTGCTCTCAAAACTAATGAAACTTGAGGGAGACTTGGTGTCTGACATGTGCAGTGCCAAAACATTAGGGCCATCCCTTATGGAGGGGGAAGGAAAAATTGCAATCAGGTTTCTTCTGTAAGCAGACATGTTAACTTTCTCTTGTTTGTATAATGAAGTTTTGCATGAAGGAAAAATCCCCAGACACCTATATATCTTACTTGAAGCCTGACTGGAGATGAATAAACTCATTTTTGCATGGCAAGTTGCTGAACTTAAATATGTCTCTAATTTCTGCCAAAAAAATGCCTCGTCTCTTTTAGAGATCCAAGAAGTGGGAAAAAAAAATAAAAAAAATTTGTCTATTGCACATTTCTCATGCATGTCTCAGTGGGTGTCTGGCCTCTATAAAAACTCCCCAAAGGTTTATTCAAGGCTGTTCGCCAGAGTCTTGGAAAGTTGCAGTGGATGTACCGCATTTGGTTTCAGGGCTAGTGGATTAAAAGCGATTTCCAGATGAAAGCTGGCTTGGCAGACATGTTCTTCTCTCTGTGCCTCTTGGTTTTAGCAGAGTGGAGGTACGTGTTTGTTCTCCGTCACTGCGTACAACCTGCGGTACCAGCCTGGGACCCAGCAGAGCCTTGTCTCACTGGCCATGCTGGTCTGGTGGTCTTTGTGCGGTATGCTTATGTTGAAGATGAGAGCAGCTGAAGTTCCTTCGCAGAATGTCAAGGGAAGCCACTAGAGAGTTTTTGTTTGGGTGAAAGGTACGAATCCAGATGAGACTTAGGAAAGTAAATGGAGCACCTGTAGCATGCTGGAGACAAGTGATGGGGAGGGGGCAGAGGGAGAGGTGTGGGGTTTTTTTAATTACTTTGTTTTGTTTAAGAAACTCAGGTCTGAGCTCTGATCAGTGTATGAGAACCCAGCAGACACAGAGGGGCTTTTAGGTTGGCTTGCCATACCTATGCCCTTTGTGGAAGGGCATTTGTAGGAAGGAAATTCACCCCTGGATGCTCTTAATTTATTATTTGGATATCAAGGATTGTGACAAAATTTATTCTTCAGAGCCTCTGTGCTGTTAGGACTGATGCCTCAAAGTGGTCTTAATATGCTGAGCATCAACTTGGTAGGATACTCATAGTCTCTCTGCAAACCTTTCAGAGTCTTGAAGGAGATATGCTGTGGTCTGAAATAATTTTTTGGTATCGGAGTTGATTTGCATTGCTAGAACCCCAGAGTGTTGCAGTAGTTCTCCAGGTCGATGGTGTGGGATGTTTTACAAATGCACTGCCTGGAGGGATTGCAGTCGAGTTAAGACAAACTGTGGATAATGGTTCTGGTAAACGATTATTTCTAATATGGTTTTGTTTTCTGTATGTTTTTGTCAGGTAGCTGTGTACAAGCTCCAACAGTGAGATTGCTAAAGGTGACTATGGAAGATACCTAAAACTAAGAGAAGTCCCGAAGGGGTCGTATTCTTAGAGGGCAATTGCCAAGCGCTTTCAGAAAGTCTGCTTACTGTAGGCTGAGACAGGTTGGGCTCTTAAAACTGTTTTGTGAGCTTGAGAGACCAAACCAGTTCACCTTTTGTCTTCTTTTCTCTTCTGTTCTTTCTCCTTCCTCTTAAAAATTGACAACATTGCTGTCGGTAGAGTTAGACGCCTTGTAGGCTAGCTTGCAGGATGTGTGGTACTTCTTCAAACTGAATTCTCCCTGTCCAAATAGAACAGGGGGCCATTGGGAAGGCTTATATGTAGGGCATGATGTAAATATATTTAATCTGAAGATCCTTCTGTATAGATAGGTAGAGTGAGATACATAGATAGGTAAATATAGCTAGATTTATAGTATCAGCCCAAATCCTTGTATTGTTTCTTTAGTGTTGCTTGGTAGCTGATAACAGTATGCCATTTACATTAATACTAGTAGAACAGTATTTGTGATTCAGATGGCTTATCTGCAATGATAGAGAAGAATTA
Organism: Steatornis caripensis; assembly: GCA_013398225.1. Classification (NCBI taxonomy): domain Eukaryota; kingdom Metazoa; phylum Chordata; class Aves; order Caprimulgiformes; family Steatornithidae; genus Steatornis; species Steatornis caripensis. The sequence goes on along the minus strand of VZSC01012814.1, from coordinate 274,900 downwards.
TTTGATGCCAAAATCTGATCGTTAGTGCTTAAGTCTAAAACCACTAATGAAACAACTTTCTGGGTGTGTTAATATACATTGTGATTCTACATTGTTCAGATGAAGGGAAAAATGTACGCTGTCCCTATGTAAACCTAATCTTGCCATATAAAAGCCCCAGAAACCTTGACTATATTCGATTAACCAAAACATGGGAGGCAGCTGTTTTAGTAAGGGGACATTGGTAGTTATTACAATTCTGAGAGAAAGCTCGCTATAAAATATGTATGCAGGTTTTGCTAGCCTTGGTGTGCATAAGTTAAAAATTAAAACCTGTGTTGAACAGTAAGTAACTTTATGGTGGGTCACAATGAACAGTGAGGCAGCAGCCTAAAGGAAGTTCCAGAATAAACCAAGGCTTGTTTGCATATGGCTTAAATCTTTTGCTTCTGAGAGCTGCTGTCCTCCTAGATGGGTATCTGTCAGAGCAACCTGGTTTTGTTGGCCTTACAATACAGATGTGAGGTGGACCAGTTGTTTCCCCACTTGCCTTGACAGCCTTGCCTGTGCTGCTGTGCAAGCCAACACTGGTGACATAGCTTTAAGCAAACCAGTTCAGGGGATTTTGAGATTGAAAAAAGTTTGGCTGCAAAACCCAGAAGCTGGCTACATCCTCAGGTAAGCACTGCAGTCTGTACTAAGCTGTGTGCTGCCACAATGGAATAGCTTTCAGTACCTGAGCTGAGGAGCTTAAAGCTGGGTGAGGCTCCAGTTTCTAGGTAGATTTATAAGTAGGTAAGTAGAAGCATAGATGTATGTGTTGATTCAACTCTCTATGCATTGCTTCTGCACTTGTTAATTCTTAGTTCCTTTTAGAAAAGGTACAGTCTTTGAAAGGAGGCAGGCAGGCAGGAAGCTCGATTATTTTGTCTGATGCAGTTCAACGATTTACTGTTAAACCTTTCTGTTCCAGAGTTGATATTGCACAGAAGCAGCGCAGAGGCCAACATAATTATAAGTAGAGTTTGGAGGAGGGGAGCTTCAACTGACTTTAGATGCAGTGATATCTCAGTCTAAGAGAATAGGCATTTGACTAATACTATCAGCTAGCTTGGTTTGAGAACTGCCTGAGCATAAAGTTAGAAAGACCCATGCAAAGGTAGGAGAAATGCTGCATATCTCTGGACAAAGCTTACTGAAAGGCATCAAAATGCAGCTGGCATACAGTATAAATGTAAAGCTGTATCAGTCTGTCATTGCAGGATTTGTGTGCTGCCAGCTCTTGCTGCAGCGACAAGGAGATTCCCAAGATGGTGATGCTTTGCAGTGGAGCAACTTTAAGCCTGAACTGAACTTGCAGCCCTGCACTTTCAGGTTGCAGCACTTTCTTGTAGCTGAGTGTGCCCTTGTCTGTAAATCCTTTTAGGTGCTTCAGCATAAGGAATCTGTTAGCTGTAGCCACAGGAGCTTCAGGATATTTTCTGATAGTAAATATCAGTTAACTGTCAGCAGGGTCACCAAGTGTTTCTTTACATTTAGTGCTGTTTCATTTGACCGTTGGTGACTGACCATCCCAATTTGTCATTAACTTTCTTGAAATGGCATTATTCTGACAGCCCTTTCTAATCCCATTTTGCGCAGTTGCTTACCGTTACATGCTTTATGAGTGCATAGGGTGTTCTCTGATTTGAAATGAAAAAGGTTATGAAACAGGTTGCAGAGAGCTGCCGGTGAGGGAGAAGTGTAATATTGCTCTGTGTTGTTTGGGATGTAGACCCATTGCTTGGAGAGTGTCATCGTGGGGTTAACTATGGAAGATGAACTTCTGTTGTGTCATCTGGAAAACTGAGAAATCTTACCTGCTTATTGGATCTACCCTTGGCGTGCAGGAGAGAAGACGAAGCATCCATTTCCCATTAGCTTTTAGGTTGGAGCAGTTCTAGCAGTGTTATCCAGAAATGACACTGATGAAATCTTCATCCTTTGAGTCAATGCAAGTTGTCCTTTCAGCTTCAGTGGAGGTAGCTTCTCATGGCAAGTCATTCAGTACGGTTTTATTTGCCTTACATTCCAATTTAGTACTGGAGGAGTTGAGAAGACACTAATATCTTCCTACTTCACCATAATAGGTGTTAAGAAATGGGAAATTGTTTTTCCTGCAATTTGGCAATATCTGGAAAGTCAGAACTAAACAAAACCTGCTAACGAATGTACCTGTTAGTGAACAGGGGATTTCCCATCTTGTCCAAGTTGTGTGAAGAGTTCCTTGATGAAGAAGGTGATCTCCACACCTCATTTCTAGGGCTCCACTGGCAATGGAGAATGGAAGCTTGTAAAATCTTTCTTGCTGACTAGTGAGTTATTCTGTGATTTAAGAGAAAAAGATGCTAATAGTTTGTAACTGCTGGCTTAAATTAATATGGGAGGAGAGTTGCTAAGAATGATATGAAACATAAATTTTTGGAACCCTGATTTTCAGAGAATAAAATGTTAGTGTTTTATAGTACCAAGAAGTTTTATCAGCACATGCAGAAAACTTCTGCCTCAATGTGACAGCTAATTGAACATGTCATGGCACTGGAGAGCAAGTATGCAATATTAAGCATCCTTCAGATTATAAACCTGTTAGTATGAGGTTATTGCTAATTTTGTTTGTAAAATGTAAATGTGTTCGTATGTTTCTAGAAGCCTCTAATAGCTTCTGCAGTAAGAGTTTAAAACATACATATAAAAGATGAATACCTTATCTGTCCCTGGAAGGGATACTGTCTTCTGCTTCATGATTCTGCTGCCTCTTCTCAGGTCTCTTTCAGCCTTCACTGGTGCCTTGTGACCTTAGAAAGACTTTCAAAAGAGATGGGTCATGTGTGTGCTTTTTGCAGAGGGTCGTACTAACACTGGGGTGACCAGGGTCGTGGGGAGACAAAGGGAGCTGGGAGCAGAGAGGACATGCGTGCGCTTTGCAGTGCTTAAGGAGGCAAGCGGTTTATTGAAGGCAAAGGATGATGCTGGAACAATTTAGCCTGCAGATTTGAAGGACTCTGACCTTTGGGAAATTAATGTCCTGTAATGGAAGATACACTGCCAAAACAGCTTGGTTTGAAGATGGTTTTTAATAAGTTTATAAAGAGATCACATGGCGTGGCTGCCTGCCATAGCTGGGAACTGGATCTGGTAATGTCTGGTGGTGTAAGCCTATGGCTGAAGGCTGAATCCTGCCCAATTGCTTATAATTGTCATCAGGTACTAAATATGTCTCTGAATGTCTGGTAGGACTAATAACTCATTGCCTTTAATAATTTTTCTGTGCAGCCGTTAATCATTCCAACTGATGGCTCTTCAGGTTTTTTTTTACTCAAAGGACCATGGTTAAAAGTCTTGTGTCCCTGCTGGGAAAGCAGCGAGCATGGACTCCCAGAACCTGGGGTCACTAGTTCCAAGAAAAGAGTCTGGCAGAGCTCAGCAGCACTGATCCATCTTAAATGCCTAGTTTAAAAAGAAAACAGTTCCTTTTGAGTTTGTATTTACTGACTTTATGGCTTTTATAACTTGGGGTGTACAGATTTTATTTCTGCAATACCTGTTTTTTAATGCTAAAATTAGTAGCCCTGTAATGTTTCATTGAACCATTATGGAAACTTTGTCTTAATATTTAGTGACTAAAGACAGTTTATTTCCTCTAGTTACTGTTTACAGTGTCTGGTTTCTTTCTTTCATGGCTTTTTCCTCCCTGCTGCTTGAATCTCTGAAGTCATGATGTTGGATGCTTCACTTTGTCATTGCTCTTGCAGGATAAGGGGTTAGTGCGTTTCTAGCTGGATCTTTGCTTTGAGGTGCTGGTGAATGTGTGTGTGTTGTGGTGGGAATTTGCAGCATGTGGAAGCGTTGTGGTGCTGCTGGTGAATGCCAGAGTGCTGCTGCTGCTGCTGCCCTACCAAGATCCTTTCTTATTCTCTACTCTCTTTCAGGGCACTTTGTTCTGATACAGCACTCTTAAGAAGCACTTTTATAGCTGTAAATGGGATGATACAATGCTTTGATGATGATGAGAAGATCAGATGGTTCTACCAAATGTCATGTGTGAAAGGGGTGACGGTGTGAAAATCGCTTATGATGGTGTAGTGTCTGATGTATGAGGGCTCCTATTAGATCATTCCCTGTTTATAAAAACAAGGAAGAAATGCACAAATGTGGCTACCCTCTGTGATTTTTTTCTACTTAAAAGGTCCTCTGTGACAGCTCAAAGTCTCATTTTTCTTCAGCCCATCTAAAGAGCACTTAAAGAGTTTTAAGTGAGACCTTTTCTCCCCCATACTACATTATCTGTCCCTACTGGATTATAAAGGTGCACTTTATTTCCCATCTCCATTGGATCAATGATGCTTTACAAAGAGACTGAGAAAACTGAGGACTCCCTCCCCCAAATACCAACTTTTGATCCATCTCAGTCATAAATCTTTCCAAAATACTGGTTGCAGAAGGGGAAAAGCTTGCTGAAAGGTAAGAATAGTTGGATATAAATTGGCAAAATTAACTCTGATTAATTGCCTGCTTGAAGGTCTGGGTGCAAAAAAAAAACCCACAAAAATAAAATCCTCACGTTACAACAGTCTTGCCATGTTTCAGTTGCCCTCGGTTAACTTCTGTGTGCACCAATGGCTGCGGCTGTGAGCGGGGTCTCCTGGTGCCACGTGGTTGCTTCCCTGGTAGACGGTAAGGTGGAGTCCGTCAGTGATGAAAAATAATAAAAGCAAGGAACCTCACAAATATTTAGTAACAGAAATGCAGGGTATTCTGCTGATGGAAAAACGAAGGCAAGTGAGCTGAGCTTGCCTTTGTGCCAGGAGGAGAAACGGGCTGTCTGCAAGTTTGTGGATGGCCAGTATTGCTGGTTTTCATGCTTTGCTTTGGTGGTGTTTGTCTGGTGCCTTCCTCCGTGTCTGATAGTTTCAGTGTGGTGGAAGGTCTTACTTGCTGCAGATTATTGCTCTCATGCATTAATATTTATACAACTCCTTTTGATGCCCATGTATTTCTTTTCTGGGAAAATGCTTGTATTTTTTATATCAAAGCAATACATTATTATTATTTGCTACTTTTTTATATGGGAAATTTTGGAGGTGAAACATTTCTCCTGTCTGAGAAAATGAATTGCAGTGCATGCACTAATAACTTCTTAGGCTATTAAAACAGATACAAAGACTGCCTTTTACTTTCAAAGTTGTAAATTCTGTTTGGCGTTTTTCAATCTGTCACTCAGACCAGACAGCAAAAATATGTTACTTAATTTAACCATGGCTATGATATACGACATGGTAGTCATTTTCTCTTTTAACTGTCATTCACTATAATATTCAGATCCTAGATGCTGTGGGGAATTAGTCCAAACTGTTTACTTTGAATGTTTAAAAAAAAACCCAACAAAAAGCGCAAACAACCCCAAAAGCCAACTATTCTACATAGTTTGAGGCTGTGGTAAAACATCAGTTCCAAACCACCGATTAACGTGCTTTTAGTAACTTGATACTGAATTCTTCTCTAAGTCCATACATTATTCTAACTTAAACATGCAGTCAACTTGCATGGTAATTATTTTAGTCGCTCTGCATATGCTGAGGCTTGCATTATGCAGTAGTGTTGTTCACTGGTTTCAGATATGGAACTAGTAAGTCATAACAAGCCTTCTGGGTTTTATTTGGTATTGCAGGCTAACACAGCAGTTACTTGAAGGTTTCTGTTTTTCCTTTAAATGTTGCAGCATGTGATTCAGCAGTGCTGTGTGCTGAGGGAGGGGAATGCGAGAAGCAGCAGTCAGTAATTTGCGCCGCACCTGTTTCCATATCTTTAGGCAGCTTTAGGCATACTATGCTAGTTGAAGACATTGAAGCTTTGCTGTGAATTAGGTGTTCAGTTTTATCACCTTCAAACACTTCTCCCCCTTCTCTTTTCTCCCGGAGATTTTCTGACATTTGCTAATAATTCTTTTTTTCCTGGGCTGAAGATTGGAGTACAAGATCCCTGTCTAGATGATTTTTGGAATGAAATGTGTTTTAAAAATAGTGGCCTCTGGGAATATAGTTTAGAACCGACCATTTTTCAAACATCTGTTCAAGCAAAGTGGGCAGACGCAGTCTCTCTTTGGCCTGGTTGTGCCTCTTGGAGGGGAAAGGGAAATGCAGCTTATAATGATCTTTCTTTTCCTCAGAAAAAGAGACTTGCTATGGGTTTTGTATAGCCTATTGCCAATGGCAGGAGGCACCAGGCCAGCTGGGGATGGGAACCCTTCATCTGGCAGGCTGTGGGTATGTGAGAAGAAAGAAGAGTCATGGACACCACCATGAGAGACATAAGAGTAGTGGTCAATACTCTGAGTGAAATAGCCCCCCTGGGAGACAGCACCTTTGAAATAGGCGTTGGTACCTCTGGAAGCATTCTGCCTAGCCTGGACAGGTTCTTCTATTTCTCACTTAATTCTTCTTAACTGTCTGGCTTGTCTGCAGAATTTGCAGTTTGCTGCTTGTGTCTGAGCTGCAGTCCTGTCCTGTACCCATGTAAGCATCTGTGGCTTGCGTTGGGAGAGCAGTTTGTCCTTGTACCTTGTTTATGTTAAGTGCATCTACGGTGCATGTCTCAGCATGGGTAACAGAAGGCCTGGCCTCTGCTAAAGAAACACCCCAGAAGAACATACACCAAGGCTGTAGGATGTGTTTTTCTTACTAGCTTTTTAAGCATCATGTGAAGGAGTGGTGGCTGCTCCATGGCTCTGTCAGACTCATAACTCTGTCAGTTAATTCGGCAACCGTCTTGTCTCCATTGAGTGTCCCACACAGACAGCCCCTTGTTGTGGAATTACTTGTGGCCCACAGCCTGCATTGTTGTCTGTTTATTTTCTGAAGGTCCTAGAGTTTCTCGGGTGTAGGATCACCTTTCTTTCTGTGCCTATCCCCAAGGTCTTTCACATGTGACGTGAGGCAGTTAGCGTGGTTAGATGGTATTGCATGCCTGGTTGCATAAGGCATGTCTTGCTGCCCTGAGTCTGTGCCCGTGGCTGTGACCTGCCCAGCCGAAAACCTTGGAGTCACTGGCTTAGGAACTCTTCGAGGCAGAGAACCAGCCAGAACTGAGGTGGTGTTTGGCATCCTGGTTGTTTGGATACCTTTTGTTTTTAAAATAACCTATTTTTTAAAACAGCTATGTTGCAGTGGATTTTTCCCAAATCGATTAATCCTCAAAGTATGCATGCTTCTGTGGTTTCTGGTCCCCTGAGCTTTAGTATTAAAAGTTCTCATGTTTCAGGTAACCAAAGGGCAACCCCCCTCCTTCTGAAAAAGGGGAAGACCCAGTGCTACACGCCAGGCTTAGTAATAGCTTCTTCCTTCCCGTAGCTTTTTAAGTGCGTGTGACATCATACCCAACAGCCCGCGCCCCTTCTCTCCCTGCTTCTGTGCTGGTCTGGCTTCTTGTCTCCTGTTGGGGCAGCACAATTGGCTTCAGTAAGTCCCAGTAAATTTGCAAAGTCCATTTTGGGAGGATTATAGAAAACTTTTGAACTGATTCTTTTTCAAGTGCGTTTGGCAACCACCTTGCAAGTATTTTTTCTTCTTCAAAGTAGAACAAAGCTTATTCAGTGTGCATGCAGGCGTGGCAAGAAATGCAGCCTTTGCCATCAGCCTCTATTCTTCCAGGGGCTCTGGAGCAGTCCTATCTGAAGCCTGGTGTATTTCAACGGCAGTTTTGAGTTGTCCAGTTTACTCCAGGGCAGACACAGCAGAAATGTAGCTGGTTTGGTTATTTTAAGTTTTAGCTTACAATACTTGGAATGCTTCTGAGTAGGCTGTTGCCCTAATTTACAAAAAAACATTCCCCACCTAATATTTCTTACTTACCTTCTTTAGCTGTGTGAAAATCATTGTTTCAACAATTTGGCTATTAACTCTTCTGAGACCCATATTTTCTTCTCTAAACTCAGTTGGAATGCATCTGGCCAGCCTCAGGTGATAGTCTGCAGCAATGCTTCCCACACCATAATGGCAGTATATTAATCACCCACCACTTACAGGCTGCTATTATCTACAAGCGGGCTTTGAAAATCTCTGCAAGAGGTGCTTGGTTTCATTTTCTTCTTAATTTCCTTGCTGAGCAACGAGGGGCTCTCTGTTGTGGCTGTGCAGTGCGTGCTGCTTCTAGGTCAGAGAAACTCCAGACTGGTAAAGTGGAAGAAGGGAGCAATTTGTATCATAGATGCTGATTGATCGCCTGTCCCTTTGGGCATCTTTGTAATGGTCTCCCAAAAGAAAGACTTACTGTATCGGGCAGAAAACTGGAGGAGTCATTGTGTATTCAGCAGTGTGCGGCAGTTGCAACTATGGACAACAACACAGACGCTCTTAGATAGAAAAGCATTGGGCAGAGTTAGGCAGTCCTGCTCTGTGACCTCCCCAAAAAGGGTCTTTGGTTTTCACATACGGGGTTAGTGGGAACGAGAAAGAGAGATTCCTGTCTTGTGCTTGCTGAGGCTTTTGATTTTTAAGTTAAATTTCCCATGTCTTCAAAGTGAGGAGAGGGTTGTAACATATTTAAATAGCCTGCATATATTGGGAGGGTGACATGGAGCAGGGATGGCTGGGCTTTGTGCCAGGGATTCAGTTCTGCTCTCAAGGCTAGAGCAGAAACGGTTTGTTTTGCTTGATAACTTGTCAAGTGCAATGACTGAGCATTGTCTGGCTGTGTGTACCTGAATCTCAATTCTCATATCAGCAGAGTAGGCGACCATCTCTACAGATCTGCCTGAATTAACTCTACCACTGGAAGTTCTCAACTTTTTGGTAGTAGGCCTCTCCAGTCGCTTGTTCCTGACATTTCAGGATCACTAGAACTATTCCCTGTATGGCCAAAGCAGTGCTCAGAGGTTTGGGCCTTTATGACAAACCCCAAGTATTTGAACTCTGCTGCTGCAGGAGCCAGAGTGGCTACAAGTGTTTGAACTGAAGCCCAAGGATGTGTCTAAACCGTGGGGCATTGCACTCTGTGGTGTCCCCGCATCCAGACTACCCGCCATCTAGAACTGGGTGTCACAGTATGCTGTGTCCGTCTCCCTCGTCACATACGTGAGTGTGTGTCCCTTTCTGCCCAAAGGAAACCACAGCACTCGGGGGTGATGCACGCACAGGGTCCCATCCCAGCCTGTAGCTTGACGCTTGCTTGGGCTGGGACAATGGAGCATACTTGCTTTATGGATCTGTACATGTTTGCCTGCATGGCTGCTCATGTAATTGATTAGGTTTTCTTTTGGGCACAGCTACACGACGTAGGGGTTGTTGCCTCTGCTGAAGCCAGCACAGTTAGGTCCCTCTGACACAGTGCAGTACCAATCACCAGCTGCAGTTTTAAATAGTTGTGGTTTTGAGGCACTGCTTCCAGAATGGATCATCTGTCTTGAGCAGTGGATCTATGGAGATGTATCTGTGATGGAGTTACAGCAGGATGACCCATCTGGGCAGGGTGCTCCAGCTGCAGGGCACTGTGTGTGCGTGTGTTTCTGTGATTCTCTGTGTGTGTACCAAGATGGGGTAGAACAAGGCTGTTACAGGTATCTTTGAATCAAAATCAAAGATCTATCAAGCATGTGGAATGTGCTGTGGTGCAATATGCAGACTCTGAGGATAGGTGAGAAATGAAGAGCAAAGTAGAATCGATAAAATTGAGATGCTTCCTCCCTAACATCACCCACTTCCCACCTCTGCTCACCTGGCAGCTGTGTCAGTCCCTGCAGTGCAGCTGCTTAGTATGCATCTTGGGTCACTTCTGAGGCCATGATTCAGAAGCTGCTGAAGTGCTTCCTAGGCAGGGAATGGAAATGAACAAGTGCTTTCCTGAATTTGAATCAGGTTCGTTAGTGCAAATTTTTATCGTTTGCATTCTAGTATGAAGCAGCCTTTTTCTGGTAGTGTTTGGTTTTACATTTTCCCCACGTTTCAAACATTAACCATTCCTTCTTTTTTTCTTTTCCAGGAAAAGAGGAGTAGAAGTAGTACAGGTGAGTAAAAACTATATTTGATTTCCCCCCCCCCTCTGTTTTCTTATAAAGAAGGTTTACTGATTTGAAATCTGTCATTTAGATGTCAACATGACTTGGGCTTAATTATTTTTCTTTCTTTTCCATTCAATTCTCTGCTATGGATACTGTTTTTGGAAAAAGAGGATCCCTCTTTTGTGAAGCATGTGTTGAGCCCATCTAGTCTTAACAGGTGCCCCGGTGAAAGTGGGGATGCAGTTAGGCTTTTCTTGTGTCTCTTAATTAATAAGATCTGATAGTTGTTCAGGCGATGTTCATCTGTGTTTATTGCATTAATGGATAGTCAGGCTTCACAGAAACAGGAGCTGGCCTTTGGAAAAAACCTGCAGCAGAAGGAATGTTCTTGTAACCCGGTGAGCAGAGAAATGATACTTAAGTGCCTTCGAGTTGTAGCTCGTCTACAGAGAAGTTCAAATGTTGGCTACATTTGTTGTTTCCCAGGTCTGAATGGTCATATTACACACAAGATGTTACTTAAAGGATGATGGCAACTTGGGAAAGGAGTTGTGTTACTGTGACAGCTGTAACATAGAGCACTATAGCCCTAGAAGATCAAAGGGGAAGCATTCTCTTTCCTGCTGACTTATTTTGTGTACTTAGATGAGCTGTGTGTCACAGGTTTCACACTTGCTGATGCTTAGCTAGTGCTTGTTTTGCACTCTGAGGTGGACAGTGTGCTCCTTGCACTTGTTTTCTCATATCTGAGTAGCAGAGATGAAACTGCCTTAATAAAGAGGATCGAGGAGAGCGCAGGAAAATGGGATGGTAGCCACTGATGGTTGAGGCTGCTCTTAAGCCTGTGTGAAAGGTGCTTCTCAACACCAGCAGGGAGTAGGAGAAAAACACTTAAAAAAAAAAACCAAACCCAAAACAAAAGAAAAATCAGGCCATGTAATTTTGAAGAATCTACTATCAGAAAAGGCTTAAAAAATTCTCATTGCTGGTTAAACTGGGGAATACGTCTTTCAGGTATGTGTGGTTGTCTGAGAACTGCATGGTATTACAAGGGAAAAAGGCATACACTTTACTGGCTGCATTTAAGTATGCTTCTAGTATCCTTTCATCACTACACCATCATCTTCCTTGGTTGTACCTCATCTTGCTCAGAGCTAAGGAGCAGCATCTTTCATCAGTTGTGATAATAGCATCCCCAGATAGATAAATACAAACCAGTGTTTGTGAAGCACAGCTTCACAAGCAGCACAGGGAGAAAGCTAGCCTATATTTGTGTCACTGTCTGAGGGACACTATTATTTTAATAATACCCCAGTGTATTACAATCCAATGTCTGCATTTGTTAAATGTGCCTTGTGCATGCACTGTACGTTTAAGTAGCAAGGTGCTCCTCGTATGTACCGATTAGCTGAGCAGAGGGCAAATTCCATTTTACCTTGTGGATTAAAGTTGCTGTCCTTCCAGGGGTTACCTGTTAGTCTTGTGATGTTTGTGTAGCTTAATGGCTGGTTATCAGGTAGACACAAAATGATTGGAAAGGATTTCTTTATTGGAAGAGCATTTTGGGAAACATTTGGACAGAACTAGACAGGACTTTGTGTAAAAACACTTCACGGTCTCAAATTTCACAGCATAGTTGACATATCAGACTAATCTATATAGGGACTTTGTGCCCCAAAGGCATACCTCAAACACTGATGCCTGCTGCGCTGCTAGAGCAGCATGGGTGGCCGTGCATGATCACCCCTTGCCTGTCACGTGCGTGTTGCTTCATATATCCTGATGCACATACTTGTAGCCAGTATGGGATGTATCAGAAATCGGCTCTCGCCATCCAGCATTACTAGAAGGCTTTGCTTGAGTCACCTCACATGATCCATCCTGCTAGCCTTGCTTCTATATGAAGGATGTCTTGGTGCTGATCCACTGGACAAAGTTTACTTGACAGAGGGAATATTGTTTTCCCATGTTAGGCAGCAGTGTTTCTTTGATTTGTTTCCCCTTCTCCTCCTTTAAAGAACCTATCGTGTTCAAGAGAAGCCAGCTCTTACACCTGGCAATAGACAAGTAACTCAAAACACAAAAATTCTCAGGCTGTTTATCTGTTTTCTTATTTAGATAAACTTAAAAATTTTCTGAATGTAGACATGTTTTCCAGTAGTAAGTACTGAGTTGGAAGGTAAGGTTCAGTTACTGGCTTCCAGATAGCAAGTGTGATGGACTGGTATGTAGTGAATTCTGTAGACAGACATCAGATTATTCTTTTTCCAAAGATGTTGCACAGGAGCAGGAAAGAATTCCCTGCTACTGAAGTCTCCAAAGTCTTTAGATAAGCACGTGTGTGTTCTGTTTCCTTCTTGCAGTGAGGAATTAGGGTGGTCCTGTAGTGTTTACCTAGACCAATGAAATCCTCTTATTTTGCTTTTTTAAGGCTGATGGCACTGTACAGATTATCAGTGAGCTGCTGCTAGACAGCAACTAACATTTTGTTCAAGTTCTGTCTTTTGTGTTGTCTCAGACTTCCAGTTCCAGCAGAAAGAGTGGTTCCAGCTTTCTGTTTTTATTGAGTGGGGAAACATGTGCATCCTCCAGAGAGAAATAACAGAAGAGTAGGACTGGCAGTGGGATGCTAAGCAGGCATGCACCTTTATCCAGCAGTTAGACATTATCCAAGCATCACACTGAAAACGAAGAACCTCTTGACTTGTGTGGTGATAAGTAATTGGGTTTTTTTAGAAGTACTAATTAAATTCTAGCATAATGAGAATTCACTGTGAACTCAATGCGTACGAGCTGAAATGTGTGGCAGTACATAGTACAATTGAGTAACATCCATCAAGCTATCTGGCTTAAAAGATAGTACAGTAGATGAATCAAATGAAAAGCTTTCAAGGTTACGAGATTTCCAAAGACATTATGAGTCTGAGCCTGCACCCAAACATTTGGGAGTATGAATGGGTTAGCTCAGTTCTGTTTTTCCAGTAGGCAGTGGCAGAACTCTGGAGCATCAGTGTCTTTAAGATCTGGCGATGTTTTGGATCTAGATTTGCTTTCTGCAGCTTAAATCCAAGTTAGTGGGGCAGCTACAAACTAGTGTTGTATTCAAGAAGAAACCCAAATGTCTTCCTGTCTTTGAAATACAGGCTCTTAGCAGAATACTGTGTTATATCTCTTACCTTGTGGCAGATCACTTGCTTAATTTTTTTAAGTAGGCGTCACCACAGTATCACGGTGCTTTTTGAATTAGGGTGCTTACCTGTTTGTACACCACGAGGTAAGGAAGCACTGTTGTTCCGCTTTTGCAGGAGGGAGGACTGAAGGATGTGTCCAAGCTCCTACAGGGAACCTGTTGCTGTACAAGCCCCAGTGCTGGCAAACCTGGGGGGTTTGGGGGTTCCAGCTGCAGCTCTCTCAGCAGAGGTGTGGGGCCAGGCACTGCCTGACCTTGGGCCTCCCCTGTGCTGTTGTGCGGGACACAAAGGGAAGAGTAGTTGAAGGTGGTTGGCAGACCTGCTATTGTTGGCTTTCTTCCAGTGAAAGACAGCTCCAGTTCAACTGCGTTTAATCTTAAGGCTGCATTTAAAGCATTGCGAATGTAATGCTCTTGCGGTTCCTGTGGCAGTTACGTACCTCCGCTTTCTTGCTAGCTCTTCCCACCCCTCACAGCTGCCTGCTCAGCTGAAGTGGCTTGAGCTGGTGGCCAGAGGAGGGGTGGAGATGCTCTGAACAGGTGACAAACATGACTGAAGCCCATCTGCCATGGCCTGCAGGCAGCAGCTGGCAAGGCTGAGGCTGAGCAGCTCTTGCACTAACAATGGGGTGACTTGCCAATAAACGCTTACAGTGAAGCGTTTTTAGATTTCTTTTATCACCATTTGAAGGGAAAGACTGCCTCTGAAGTTATGCAGTGGTTGTCTGATGAGACATTTACAATTAAAAAATTTCTATTTTTTAATAATGAAGTCTTGCAATTAAGAGTTTTGGGTAGATTCTATAACAGGTAAAGCTGTTTCTTTTTAATAAAAGCTTGGTTTTGTTCAATTTCACCCTCCATCCCCCAAATTACCATAGGGCCAAATTTAAAATTGCAGTTTTACGGTTCTTCTTCAGCCAGTGAAGTATCCAGTTTCTTACGACTTTGTATGCTGGCGAGGGAAAGAAGGAACATCTCCATCTACCTTGTTTCTCAGGAAAAATCTGTTTGGCTTAGTTTGAAGAATGTAAGATTGAAAACGTGTGCAGTGAAGTGGAAATCATCACAAGTACCTCTGATGTGGACATGCATTTATTTTTGTTTCACAAGCTATGCAAATCCAGAATAATTAGCTTGCAGCCCTTTGGCTTCTGACAAATTGCCAGTTCAGTCTTTGTGTGACAAAGTTTGGAGCCTTCGTATTTCTTGCAACTTCAAAGCCATTTCAAAGCCCAAGCTTTCCTAGAGCTCTTGCTCACATTTTTTTCATTTTAAAATAGTGAAGATTTCCTATTTTTGGTGAGTATTTTTAGTTCGAGTGAACACTAATGCTCTCTTTTATCTTAGAAAGATGTTCTAGTCAGTTGGCTGTAAAAGCGGGATTAGTCACTGTATTTCAAGCTGCACATTTTTTAATAGCAGTGGGATATGGAGGACAACATGTTTTTCAATGTGGAACAGCTGATTGTAGTAGTTACAATGGTCTCACTCCTGATTTGTTTTTCGTTTTCCCCCCAACTCCCTGGGAATTGAGATATGTGAAATCTTTCTCTTTGGAGAAGAAAACTGTCCTTTGAGCTGTGGATTTACTGAAGGCTGCAAAGGAGAATTGAGGGTCGCCTCGCCCCTTTTTAATTCTTCAATCAAAGTAAAATACCAATGACAACAGTTTCCACTAATTGTTGCCAGGAAACTGTTGTTTTCTTGAAATGTGGAGAGGTTTATTTTCGCATGAAGTATTAATGGAATAAGCTTGGAACCGCAGTGTTCTAACCAAGAAAAGGAGCTTATAAAATATATATCCAATAGCATATACAGAAAGATGTGACTGGAAAACTTCCAAAGCAAGCAGGGTTGTTGAGATGTTGGAGAGTTGGCTCTCTAGTACGAGGAAAGGAAAGTTTATTTTCACACGCATGCCAACCCCTCAGTAAAGCGCATGTTCTCCTGAGGATGGCAGTCAGCTTTGCCTTGAATGCATTTTTGGAAATGATGCTACAGAAGCCCTCCAGTCCTTCCCAGTCTGGATTGCAGTAGGTACTTTGCACATGCTTGAAGGTGGGGGATTGCTGGTTAAAATCTAAAGATCCTGGTACTTCTTAGCTTTGGTGCTACGCAGAGTGGGCTAAGCACACAAAGTGGGGTCTTCCAAAAAAACTTTAATAACCTCAGCTTCAACCCAAGAAATAGCAGCACTGTGGAAGAACAAATCCCAGGCAGAATCCTTTCTCTGGTCCTTCTCAGTAGGGGAGATCCCTCTATGTGAGACCTTCTTGGTACCTAAAAAGCAGCATTGCCCAGGAGGAATGAAGCACAGGTTCCAGAGCAGGGAGAGATGTTTTTGGCATGCTGCTATATATTGCATCAGCAGACTGGTCAGTTAGGTACAGTGTGGCCCTTTCTGGTCCAGTGGGAAAGAAGAATAAATACACATCTGTTGGGGCAGAACATTTCCACCATGTGGATTAAGCAGATAAATAAGCACTTATTCTTAAAAATTAGACAGAGTAAGCCAAACAAATCAAAATGCATTTAAATCCGATTTATTTTCACTCTTGGTGAGTGGATGAGAGAACCATGAAGAAACTTTGTGGGTCAGAGAAAGTCTCTTACTGAATGGTTTGACTGCTTTCTTTTGACTGTGAATCCCAGTGGCCTAGGAGAGGTGTGTGCTCCACAGTCATTTGCAAAAGTCACCTGGGTGAGTGAAAAAATTACTAAGATTTAGAAATCTGTACCTAACTTGAGATGAATGGCTGTCAGGTTTGAGCTTGTACTGCTTTGGCCCATGGAGCCAGCTCTGCCCAGCCCCTTTGTCTTCTCCTTACTCCTTGGTATGTAGTGATTCCTAATCATGCTAAAGGTTGGGAGTTGGGATGTCCTGGGTGGACATCCAGTCCCTGTGGGACCTCTGCCAAAGATTTTGGTGACTATAATGGACTGAGATTGCAGTGGGGAGTTACCTTGCTTTGTCACTTACTGTGGGCACTTTGGCCAACTCCCTTACAAATTCTGTTGCTGTTTCCTAGTGAAGGTAATATGCCATGTAGTGGAATGCCATTTAAGTTGCTCTGGGATATCTGAATGGTGGAGATGTAGAGTAGGATAAGTGTGTAAAAGAAAAGGAGGCTATTAATGGGGGCTGATAATTTCTGAAGATTGCTGTGTATAATATTCTGTCAACCATCAGCGTGTGTCTTCCCAGATACTTCTGTGAACTGCAAAGCTTCATAAATCCTTCCTCAAGAAACAGTATGGATAAAAATAAGACCCTGACAGAAATGCTGGGTAGTAAAACTCTGATTTGCTGCCTTATTAATCGTGATTACTGCAGTGGTGCCTATGGGCCAACAACGACCAGGCTTTAATTTTGGGCTGCATTAAACAATAGGATTATTTGTCTCACTGGATGCAGGTGTTGTGGTACAGTATCAAAGCAGGGCAAGTGGAGTGTGCTTGGAGACACATAACTCAGGAAATGCCTGATTTTAAAACCAACCTGTCTCATTTGTGGTTTGCTGAAACTGCAAAGTCTGTGTTGAAGTACAAATACGCACGTAGCTCTTTTGACCTTTTCTTCTGAAGTTTCTTCTTGGAGTAGGAAAGATGGCAAGTTAATGATACAGTGCCAAGGGTGACTGTACCTCTCACCCTAGTACTGCGGGGTCCTCTCTCAGTTGAACGCCCCTTCCTTTGTCTGTTTTGGGGGTGAAATCAGACAGTTCTCCTGCTCAAGCAGAGCTGCAAGCTCATTGCCTTGACAGCAGTTGTAACCTTGTCTTCAGTCCTGCAGTTTTGTTTGACAGGGACTACAATGATCCTTTGGGAGCAGTGGCTCTGGTATCTCCACCATAGCTCAGACTTGCTTGCTTCGAACCAAAGCTTTGTAGAGAGAATATCATCAGAACAGTAAAGGAGACTATGTGTACGCCTGTCATCCTCAGTGAGAGTGCTGGTAGGTCTCTGCAGAAGATCAGTGGAGTTTGGGGGAAGTCTCTTTAGTATGTGTTACTGACTGTTCCTTTCTCCAGCTTCTGCAAAAGTTACTTACTCCTTTGATCGTAGCTGTGACCTGAGATAATTGTATCTGAAGATCATTGCATGCTTGTTTGCTTTCCTGGCACTTCACAGTTAAATGAGATAAACATATTCATGTTGCAAGATTGAATGGGGTTCCAGTAAAACCTGGTACATAAAGACATTAGGCCCTAAGTTTTTTAAGTTTTCCTGTATTTGGTCTTTAGCTTTAAGTTAGAGAAACTCTTAACATATGTACTTCAGTTGCCCCTATGTAAAACGGCACATTCAAACTGGAAATGTTTTCCTGAACCTGATTGCCTGCATGGAATTATAGCAGAAGAAAGCAGAGTGGCTTCAACTTCTCTCCTGCTCATATTTTTTTCTGCAAGGAGCACTGTGTTTTAACAATGATGTCTTTTGCAAGAAAGAATGTTTTTTATTCACTTTAACTCCATGTTTCTGGTGAAAGGAATACATCTGTGTTTTCTTTTCTTTGGCAACAGTGTAGCCCTCTTTTTGCTGTATCTCTGAAGGTAGGCAGATCAGACAGAAAGGGTTTCTGCACAAGCTGTAGATGTTTTCTGTATCTTCGGTAGTTATTTTCCAGTATCTTTCATATTGACCTAACATATCAATGGAAAACACTCCTGGACTTTTTGACAATTTATTTTTAATCACTGTCGTTGTCTAGTTTTTGAGAACATTTACTGCTAAAGATAAAAAAAAAAGCAACGGAATTAATAGCTTAGGGTGGAAATTATTGAATGGAAGATTTCAGTCTGAGAAAGAAGGGAGAAAGCCAGGAGAAATTTAGATGATTACAAGCATAGTTTCTCTAAAGTGAGGTAGAAGTGGGTTATCCAAAATGTTTCTTTCACATAAGGTCACACTTACAGAAAATTTGAGAGCTGTGGTATGTTAATTTTATTTTTTTTATCCCTTTTCCCTCACATGACTTGTCAACGTTCTAGATGAGATTAGTGTGCTTCTCTGCTGACTATGCCAGGGGCAAGGGTGGGCCAACCATGGTTAGTAAATTGATCAAAATAGTCATTGGATACCTAAGGGTATGATCTGCCCTAAGCAGTCCCTTAGTAAGTGGTGGAAATAGTCCCTCCTCTTGGAAAGCTTTTTTCAAAGAGAATAAAGTTGAGGGTAGAAGTTAACTTTCTTCCTGTAGACTTCGGGGGAGCCTGGAGACAAGCCGCCCCTGCAGGTTCGTGTGAACGTATCTCAGTTGCTCAGATTTTTACAAGTGGTGATACTGTTAGTATATTTAAAGATATGCTACTGACATAGTAATGAATCTGTATAAATCCCCAGGCCAGAGGAACCACAAAAGCCGCCGAGCTTTGTGTGTACAGTGCTGTGGGGCAGTTTCATTCACGGTAGTTGCAGCCTGTACTCTGCTGCTTCCCCTCCTGCTCACCGGTCCGTAGAGCCCTGTGGTTTTGTTCCTAGGAGGCTCCGTATCCAAGGGCGCTCTCTGTGACTCAGCTGCATGTTAAAACCAAAGCAAACCCAAGCCTGCCTTTGGTGTGCAGCATAGATCCGTCACTGAAACGGTGATCACAGAATCACAGAATGGTAGGTGTTGGAAGGGCCCTCTGGAGATCACCCAGTCCAACCCCCCTGCTAAAGCAGGTGCCCCCAGAGCAGGGTGCACAGGAACACGTCCAGGCGGGGTTTGAATATCTCCAGAGAAGGAGACTCCACAAC
>VZSC01012814.1:204587-253374 GCA_013398225.1 Steatornis caripensis | reverse complement strand
ATGCATTCCAGTTGCTCTCTGACGTGAAGAGCGATTCCACCACCACACCTTGCTGTCCTGTCCTTCCTAAAAAGTACGTAGCCATCCCTGACTGCATTCCAGTCATGCGAGGTGTCCCACCACGTCTCTGTGATTGCAATGAGATCATGGCCCTGTGACCCTGCACAGATCTCCAGCTCCTCCTGTTTATTCCCCATACTGCGTGCATTGGTGTACAGGCACTTCAGGGAGGTAGCTGAGCACACAGGTTTCCCTGGAGGGGTGCACAAGGATCCACTGTAGTCATACTCATCCTTGAAGTAGCTGGCCTTCTGCTTCTCGTCTTGGGAGGCAGCTAAGGAACCTTTTTTGCTGCCCTGGTCAGCCTGGCTTATTCCGCAGTTGGTTGCAATGGCATGAGTATTGCCATTTTGGACCTTCAGTTTAAAGCCCGCCTCACCAGGTTGGTCAGCCTGTTGCCGATGCCACAGTATGTTTTATTTTAATTGTTCTCTTCTTAAGTTCAGGTTATTTTTGTAAAGGAGTAGAAAGAATTAATTGTTGCTTATATTATAGGTGAATAAAAACATGTAAAGAGAACTTGTCCTCTGTAGTTTTGCTTAAAGTTTGCGTGTTGACCTGTAGGATCCTAAGGCAGTGCTGTCAATTAACCAGTCGTTAAGATATCAGACATTTCAGTCACAATAAAAAAAACCTAAATCAGACTGTGGGTTTGAAGCTTTGTCTTTGNGTAGTTTTGCTTAAAGTTTGCGTGTTGACCTGTAGGATCCTAAGGCAGTGCTGTCAATTAACCAGTCGTTAAGATATCAGACATTTCAGTCACAATAAAAAAAACCTAAATCAGACTGTGGGTTTGAAACTTTGTCTTTGAAAAATAGCACAACAATAGGTTATGAGCGGGAGAGCAGAAACTACACCCTTGTACAAACCATAGGCTACGTCTGTCATTGCGAAGCAGTGGACTTACCTTGTACTATTCTTTGGCTGCTGTTTTAGGATCTGGGGTAGTTCAGCGTCTCACTGAGTTTGCTAATCATTTTTTCAACCTGAGGTTGCTTCAGTACATTATAGTTGCCTCATTTAATTTCCCAACTGGCATGCTTCCCTGAATAAAAGGGATTTTGTATCTGATTTGAAGTTGCTGTACATGTTAACTTACATGTATATTGTGTCCTCATTTGAGTGTTTGTTATCAAGTGAGTATTCAGTAATCAGCAAAGAACCTTTTTAAAAAAAAAAAAAAATCCTGGTACCTTGCCAAAGGGCAAACACGTTATTTGCAGTGTTTTGACAGAGTCATCTGAAGACAAGATGGAAAAGATGCCATTGGGACTGAGCTAATACTGTAAGAGACTGAAATATAAGGGAAATAACTGTTGCAGAGGAATTTTTGGCCAACTTTGCAAACAGAGAAAAGCTTTCTAGCTTTATTTTTGTAGTAAATTGTTGATTGGAACTGAGAGCTTCTTTTACTCAAAGGTCTAAGTGCATCTGACAGTGGTTTCTTGTACAAGAAGCTTCATTGCACAACTCCACTGTCCTGTAACCTCAGCAGCATAGAGTTACTGTGTTAAAATTGTTCATTGACTTAACATGAGCTACCTGTAGTCTATAGAGAATTTCTGTTGATTGCAGAGACATCATTTGTACTTTAGGTTAGCTTGGAAAATGTTCTTTCCTGTGACCCAGATGAGCTTATCTTGCAATACCCTTCCCTTTATGATAACACCCGTTAAGTGGCTGAAGAAAGAATGGCATCTATGAAACAGAACAGAAACAGAACTTTTTCTTTATAACTCTAAGTACGAAGCAGTTGGAAACAGAGTCAGAGTAGACTGGATGTTCATGAGCCCCCTGTGATGACTTGCCTACCATTCAAGGCCTTAATGGGTGGCTATCAGTGAACCAAGTGACTCAAAAGGAGGTAGGGATAGCATTTGCTCCCTGCTGTTGACAGATCCTCCCACCCATCCCTGCTCCTGATTGTTTTTCCACCTCTGAGCCAAAAAGGGCAGGTAAGAGTTGCTGGTGGGTTTCTAACAGTGATGTTCCTGCGTTAGCCAGAAGACCTTTCTCCTGGCTGTAAAGTGCGTGCACTGCTTTCAGTTCCTGCTGGGTGAGGAAACTACCCAGTTGTGAGTCTTGCCTAACAGGTGTGTTGAATGCTCAGGTTCTCTGCTTTCTTTTGATAAATGCTGTGGTTGCTTGTCTTAGGTGTTCCTGTCTGCTGGGTCTCTTCTTAGCATCTTCAGCCTGCTTCTAAGATTAGGTCAGTGCATCTCTAATTTCTGTGCTTCCTAAAATGTGTTTTTGACTGACCCTGTAGGAGAGGGTGCACACAAAAGTTGTGTTGGCTTTGTGAGCTCTGTGTGCTGCATAGATGTGATAGTGCTGTGCCTGAGCTGGCAGGGCTGGTCTCTGGTTTGTGTGCAGCTGCTAGGGGCAAAGCATGTTCAGCCTATCCGGTATGGTCCAGGCCTCGCTGTGCCTTTTAGTGGTCGGTTGGTGTAATGTCTTTGTACTAATTTAGGGCAGTCAGCCCTTTGTGCAGCAGCTCAGTGGCTTGTATTTACTTCTGCATTGGTATAGAGTAGGTCCGACTTTAGTATAATGCAAGAAAGGAAAGATGATAGCAGCACACCCCGATGGTCAGCGGGTAGTTTAGTTGGCATTGTGGAAAGTTAGCAAGTGGAAATGCATTTCACCTGCCGGCTCTTCAACTTCTGCATTGTCGAGTTCCTTTTTTCTTAAATGGCGAAGTGCTGACTTAGATACTAAGATGGTTTAAATGACGTTTGGAGGGACTGAGCTCAAACCAGAGGTGCTTCTAGAAGGCAGGTGTGGCCAGCCCACCACCCTTGAGCCACCTGGGACTTGAAAGCTGTTCTCATGCAGCTGTTAAGCCATGGTCATGTCCCAGGAGTTGTGGTAGTCCCAAATCACCTGAGCTTACTGTGGAGCGGCCTCTGCTTTTGTAGCAGAAAGGGGTCTGTACTGTGTTTGTATAGCTCTCGGCTCTGGGACTCTTGATGTGTCCCTTTCAATGGATCTGTCTGCTTTTGCCTACTCCTGAGTATTCCTGGTTTTTCAGGACTGTTTTTTATATAACTATTGTCCAAGACACTCCTGGAGCGGGTACAGCTAAACTCTGCTTACAGCATAAATGATTTGCAAGTAATACTATGCTGTCTTTTTTGCTTTATGTAAGGAATTACAATGTAAATGCTGCATAATCATGCATGAGAAATAATCCGTCCATGGAAATGCTGTCTTGAAGGTCGTCTTTGTTATTGCCCAGATATGTCTGTCTGTAGCCAAATTTTGCTACAGTAATACCATCAAGTTATTGTTTAAAAGAAGAGCTAATAGAGTTTACTTCATCTTTAGTAGATAGGAGTACTAAGCATAGTTGCTGATGATCAGGAATTTTAATTTATTATAAATTTTCTTAAGATTGATGTGCTACAACTTTATTTATTGAATCTGTCAGGGTTGTTTATGATTTTTATCTCAAGAACTTTGTGTGTTTGCAGAGGATCACTTAGCAACAGCCTATGGCACAGTGAGGTTGCCGGTGACATGCTCACGCTAATACGATGAACCATAAAACAATGAGGAAACACCCAGAAACAGCAAGTAAACAGAAATTTAGAACAAAACAAAGCAGCTCACTTACTGAAGAGTTCCATGGTTCTGTGAGGCACTGTAAAATTCTTTCGCTTTTCAGTCTTTATTTACATGTTCGTTATCCTGATCTAGTGATACTCTGTGCTTCTGTAGGTGTTCATGGGATGTCTGCAGCTGTTGTAATAGTGTCTCCTGAGTATTTAAAATAGAAGCAATTATTTGATATTAAAGCAACGAACACTTTAATCTGTTAAGTCTTCTTAGTTAGTCCTTCACCATGTAATAGCCAAGGAATAAAAGTTCCCTGGAGGGGTCCAGGATCTAGACTTAACATTCCGACTTTGCAGCTCTGTGCTAATACTGTAAGACTGCTGTTTTCAGAAATCAGCATTTCTTTTCCTGAGAATGGTGGGGTTTTTATCATTTTAGGATTGGAGTTTTTTGAGATCGAGAGGGATTGTAAATTCAAGTCTGAATGTTTGCATATTGCAGACAATTTATTATTGTATATTGATACCAATAACTTGCTTGACTTAAATGACTTAGCTTGCACTGGGGGTGAAAGCTGGATGCAATCAGAAACATTTTGGTTTTTAAAATTGTCCTCAGGTCTTGAGATATGGACAGTAAATACATGGGAAATGCCCCACATCTGTGTTTGGCAGGCAACACTAACTTGACAGGAACATAGCTGACATTGTGTTTATGGGTCTTATTGGTTCAAGGGGCGCATAGTAGGTGGGGNATAAAAGTTCCCTGGAGGGGTCCAGGATCTAGACTTAACATTCCGACTTTGCAGCTCTGTGCTAATACTGTAAGACTGCTGTTTTCAGAAATCAGCATTTCTTTTCCTGAGAATGGTGGGGTTTTTATCATTTTAGGATTGGAGTTTTTTGAGATCAAGAGGGATTGTAAATTCAAGTCTGAATGTTTGCATATTGCAGACAATTTATTATTGTATATTGATACCAATAACTTGCTTGACTTAAATGACTTAGCTTGCACTGGGGGTGAAAGCTGGATGCAATCAGAAACATTTTGGTTTTTAAAATTGTCCTCAGGTCTTGAGATATGGACAGTAAATACATGGGAAATGCCCCACATCTGTGTTTGGCAGGCAACACTAACTTGACAGGAACATAGCTGACATTGTGTTTATGGGTCTTATTGGTTCAAGGGGCGCACAGTAGGTGGGGGAAATGTTGAGTGTTGAAAGACAATGCCTTTTTTTTTTTTTAACTATTCTTTCTGATTCCGGGATGTAGGCTGAAGAAATTGTACCATTTCTTGAGCTTTTCAAGAAGAAACCAAACTGCAATATTTGCATTTAGATCTAGTGTTACCTGAGTTTTAAAAGAGTTTGGGTATGAATCTAAGTTTTAATGGAAAATGTGAGAATTCAGTTTGCTGCTGCTGGTATTCGTGCAGTCACTTAAAATTCTTAGTCTCCTGACCTTAGAATCCAGTGTCTTCAAGGGAAAACAGGGAACGTTATTATTTTCCTTGGAAAATACCCCGTGTAACATACACTCTCATGGTAAGGAAGGTCTGAAAATACAGTGCTGAGCATGAGCAGTGATATTTTCAACTAGAATGGGTAGACTGACTTAGTGAAGGACCTCAAGTCTTTCCTCAATTGCAAACCTATGCTGCCTGGAAGCTGGAACTGCTCAACAAGAGAACAGTCTGCTGAATTACCTCTCTGTTTACAAAACCATAATATATTTTAACACTGAGGGGCTGAGATCTTTTGGTGTAGCGTCCTTTGCTGACTTGAAGGTTGTCATGCTGCATGCTTACTTCGTTCATAACACTACAGATGCTGATAATGATACTTCACTATGTTGTCAGGGTTGTGGGTTTATCTGACACAAACCAGCTATAAGGAGGTAGGGCAAGGTTATGCCTTTACACATGCAGTCTGTTTTGGGCAGGGTTATCGCACGTTTTGTTTAACTTGACAGGGTAGGTCATACCAAACCTCTCTTGGTTGTCTTGTTCTGTGCGTGGCATAAAGAGATTATTATCTAAGGTTGTGCTGTCCTTTCTTCAGATGTTTGTAGCAGTCAGGGGATTTGAAGAACCTGCATTTGATGGGAATAAGAAACCATTATTTGTGGCTAGAACTTTCATTTAAGTTCCCACATGGCACTTATTTGCATTTAAAAGCACATACAGCGTTTCCTGTCTGGTTTTGGGAACTATACAGCAGACTTTTCTCTCCTGTCTGATTTCTGTGTGGAACAGTGGACACCATTCTACTCTAATATCCATTGCCTCACATGTTTGTCATTTCACCTATTTCAAAAGCTGGGCGTTTGACCAAGAATAAATGGATAAAAGAATAAACTGTACAAGCTAATTCTAAAACTAAAGACCATTAAAATAGTATTTGTGTATGTGTTTTATTAAGGCTAACACTAAAAACATTAGGTAACAGTTTTCTAGGTGGAGTAGTTTTCTGATAAGATGCTCAAAACAGAGCAATGGCCTGTCTACCAAAAAGTTCAGGTCACTTAATCTCCATGCTGAATATTTATGTCAAGAATACACACAGCTTGCTTGTCATTGCTTTGCATTTTGTCCCTTATAGAGTTTTACTAGCTCATTTATTTACGCTCTGCTTATGGGACTTCTTTTGAGCTGAATGTTGCTGCAGTTAGCATAAGCAGGTTAAGCCTGAAGGACAGAGCTGTTGAAGAGCAAATTTCAGACTTCAAACCACTCTTTGCACTGGCTCCACATCCTTTGTTCCCCTTCACAAACATCTGGGCTGTGGTGTTCAGAACAGGCTGTACTGAAGGATGTGTCTTTGGGGCCTGTCCCGTGCTTGTACTTGAAGTTGGCTGGAGGCAAGCCAACTCTTCATCTTGAGGTTGCAAAATTGTGCTAACGTGGCAGAAGACTGGCTTTGTTTCTCCGTGGGGCTTCCGAGCTTCCCGAGCCTCGTGCCACATCAGTGAGGCCAGGCAGCATCCCTGTCAGAGCCAGTTTATGTCTGCTCTGGCTGTGCAAAGGGAGGCAGATTGTGCATGTTCCTGCCTGTATGTGACCACAGACCTACCCAAAATCTGTTAATCCATGCAAGTATAGCATTTGAATGACTGTGTATGTAGAGAGAGCACTGATGATGGGAAGCCTCCTACAGCAGTATGATCTATTAGGACAGTCCACTCTAAACTGCTCCTCTCCCTTCGGCTCCTTGCTAGCTGTGTACCAGCTTTCGCTCCTGTGTTTGTCGCACCTCATTTCCTGCATCGAGACAGGGAGAAGAGTGCTTTGAACCTCACGTGTTACCTGCAGCACATCCCGGGTTGTAAGCTGTGGTGCTAGCTGTTAGCCGACGGTGGAAGCCTGAATGTTCCAACACTTGCAGTAGTGTCCTGCGACCAACCTCAGTGAGGAGTCCTGCCTGTGGGGCCACTGCTTAATGCTGAGATGCAGCCTGAGACTGGCTGTGATGTTCTGAAAGAAAAATGTGGCAGAACTAATGCTGCCAGCACTAAATTTTCGTGTGTCTCACCAGATTTTGAAAGGCTGTTTTTTTACAGCATGGGAAGTGTAGTTGGAACCTGAAACGTGCAAGCATTGCAATGGACATGAGCTGATCTAATCATTAAGAGACACTACCTGGTATCAGATTAGCTTCACAGTTAATTGAAACTGTTTAAAATAATGAGTTTATTATTTTCATAAGGGGAAGTATTCTGGCAGGTTGTAAGTTACAATGGAGGTCATGGTGAGCGCAAGTTTTGTGGCTTGGGCCATCAGACAAATCAGATGACCATAGTGCCCCTTCTTGTATCTGAAATCTGAGGGTGAGTTGCTGAGGAATGAGCCCGCTTTTCAAAGGTGCTGAGCAGCTGCTGTTAAGGTTCATGGAAAATGCCAAATGTTCTGTCTGTTTCCTCTGGCTGTAAATATGAATGCAGCAGCCCACTCTACACAAACTTTGCAGCAGCCCACTGCACAAACTTTTGTGTGTATGTGAGTCCCATTTCATCTGCCCGTTCTCCCTCTAAAAAAAATGTTGGCTGAGAAATTTTTCTGCATTAATTCCATTGTTGAATGCTGGCAGGTCTTCTGACCATCTTTATTTTTGCACTGCTTGTATTTGAGTTGCTCGAGACCTCTTTTATTATTTAATGATGTAAACATGCATGGATGACTTCTAGTTTTGGGGCACAGGAGTGCAGAGCCTCTCAGGTACCTGTGCTGAAGCTAATCTATTGATCTCTTTCCCTCTGTGGACATTTTGGTCACCTTTGAGGGACTTTTCAGAGCAAAATATACAGAATCCCACATGCAACAGCCTGTGTGTCATCAGCAGAATTCTGGTCTCAATGAGATTATCATAGTTATAAAATAGCATGATTTTGGTATTTCTGTTTCTCATGGCTCTATTAGAAAAACACTGCGTTTGTAAATCTACTATTCAGTGGCAATGCAGTAGAAGAAAGCTAACGTTACAGGCTTTTAACCTTTTATTTCCTAGTACTCCATACGCATACTAGTTAGGTGGCGGGGAAAGGAGGCAAGTAATACAACTTTCAGGATGAAAACTTTTTTCTTTTTTCTTTTTTTTTTTTAAAAAACTGAAAGGTTTTCCCCACAAGATGATATACTTGCAGTATTCAGTAGGGGACATTGGTTCTGTGGGAACTGGTCAAATTTAGCAGATATAAATATAGAACCCAAGTAGCATGGCCACTTGCAGAATCTCTGCCCATATAAAAAAAAAAAAAAAACACCGCCAGCTTATTGCCACAGTTTTATATGTTTTTTGAAGGGTTGAGAGGGTGAGAGATTGCTCTTTCCAATAATATAGGGAGACTTCTTGCCTCAGCACCTCTGTGAGAAGGAGTTCAGCAGGATGTTTGAGTCTACACCAGGGCGTAAGAAAATTAATAGAAAGGATCTGAAGGCTGTTCTTGTTGCATAGTCGAGTTCAACATTTTAACTTATCCATGGCTGATGTGTGTTGTTGCTTAGTTTGGTTTTGCCAGAGGGGACTGGGCCAGTCATGTCAACAAGACTAGCTTTACAGTGTCAAGATCTATGCAGATTAAAAACCTTTTCTGTTGTCTGGTATGTCCTGCGGTCGGACGAGGTGGCTCTGGGCAGGAGCTGTGGGAGTGCTCCTGCCATGTGGCTGGAAAAGTGGGGTCGCAGGATTAGCCATTACAGGTAGCAGCAGTGGCATCTTTTCCACATGGGCTGGTCAATCTGTTGAAGAGCATGAAATACATAGTTACACTGCTAGTCTGGACCAAAGTTGATGCCACTGTGTCCTCCTTTGCTTATTTTCCTAGGAAGATTCAGTCTAACACGAGTGTGTGACTGTGCCACAACCACATCTCCCATTGCATTTTAAAATACCACGTATTGTAGACAGAGTAGTCCCAGACACTTTTTTGAGGATGCCACCCGTTTTCTGCAGAACTCTGGACAATTTTCCGACTCTGAAATAGCAGACTAATGTCATGAGCTTGGTATGTCTAACATAAAGAAAGACTGGGAAAGAAAAAATTTATTACCAAGAAAACAAAGGTCACCCCTCCTGCATGCACAGGATGAAGAAAGGAAACTTTTCCTGGTAAAAATAATTTCTTCACTGTTGGTTCCTAAAGTAAAATCCAACCAAATCAAAGAGCCCAGAATATGCCCAATAAATTGTTGCTCTCCTGCTGTCACCTTTCTGTAGTAGGTTGTTAACTTATGTCTAGCTGTATTGTGTCAATCTGAGATACAAATAAAAATGATAAAATGCAATTTATTGGATGGGCTGGAAATTAATTGCTGTTAGGTCTTAGTTATTTCTCATCATACTTGCTGGGAACTTTTCCCTAGAAGGAGACAGCTTGAAAGGCACTCGTTTTTCATAAACTATTTTTAATACTTAAAAGTTACTTGAAGCACTTGAGACGGTTGTTTTCAGCAGAGAAGAAAACAGTTGAATTCTCCTGTATATATTCTTAGTCTCTGC
This sequence comes from Steatornis caripensis, assembly GCA_013398225.1. NCBI lineage: Eukaryota > Metazoa > Chordata > Aves > Caprimulgiformes > Steatornithidae > Steatornis > Steatornis caripensis. The sequence goes on along the minus strand of VZSC01012814.1, from coordinate 243,761 downwards.
TGCAGGGTAAATCTCCATTTTTTTCCTCCTTGACAGGCTCTGTCTGTATTTCTGTCTCCTGCTTGTCTTGTGGAGAGTAAGAATCTGGAAGCTTTACCAGGAGGAGGAGGCGGCAAAACATGCTGCAACCTCCTTTTCTACACTTGTCTATTGATCCCAAACATATTGCCATAATCATGGTTCAGATTAACCAGGAGGACATTAGGTCAAGCGTTTGGCAAGTTGCCTTTTAGAATCTTTAGTTTCTTAGCCTGCCAAGCACACGGTTTGGAGTGGAGATGCCACTTTCAGTGACTTGTGTCCTGCTGGAGCAGAAGGGGAAAGCTAATGGGGGAAATGAATGGCCGGGAAAGCTGGTCCCTCTGCACAGTGGGGTGAGGCAGGAGGTTTCTGGAGGGGTCAGGCTGGTTGGCTCGTCTGTGGATTTTATTGTTCCCTGGGGAGACGGCTGGCTAAAGGAAGCTAAACAAAACCCTAGCCACGCATGTTTTAAGCCAGTTTATGGTGAGTGTTGCAAGCAGTTAAAGTATGTTTTCATTCCCACATTGGAGACTTGGGATAATTTTTCTGGGCCTTAATTTGGCCCTTTAGCAGAATTGGTCTGAACCTCATCAGGGTTTTAGGAGCCTTTAACTGATTGAAGAGGTTTTTAAGATCCTCTGAGTGGTAGTGAAACACTTTTCCCAACGGAATTACTGCATAGTTTGAATTTTGTATTTACCCTCTATTGCTTGGCACACAACCTTTGCATGATGAGAGTGTGGTTTCCCCAATTAATTCACCGTATCACCACTCGTTGCACAGTTGCTTTAATAAAGACAGAGATGTCCTGCATCGTGGGCTCTGGTCTGTTAGTGGCCATGGGACAAAGAGATGGCGAGAAGGGGCTATGAAAAGAGAAGGGGAGGAAAGTGATCTACTAAGGAAAAAAACTACACTGATGCCTGGGGCAAATGGTCATCTGGGGATTTTTTTGCTTTAAAATCCTTGTTGCAGAATTTGTCTCCCTTCATTCTGCAGGAGTGGTGTGTACCATCGGTGGTGCTGCATGCAGTGTGGCCTGGCAAGTGCTGGGCAACGGAGAGAGGAGCCTCTTTTCTTCTGTCCTTGCCCCTGTCTTCAAGCACCGCTCATTACACTTAGGCCACTGTTTACAAGGCCCACCGCTGTGGTGCGAGTACAACCAGCCTCACCTCCACCAGTGCCGGCTGCCTGTTCTGCAGGAGAGCACCTGGTTTTGCATTATACCAGCCTTGATGATTCCAGCTGCTGCTCTCTCCCTTTCTTTTCTTGAGTCTTGTTAGTTTTGCAGCACTAGCTCTGTGAGATTTCATGCAAAATGAGTATGTGCTCTTGCAGTTGTAGCTGCGTGGGGAGTTTTCTCACATGCTGCACCCTGTTGCAGGCGCTACAGGCGGTGGTTAAGTTTTGCTCCAGGGTGGTTCCACATTTCTGTTTTCTTGCTGCGCCACTACCTGTGGCAAGTGTGAATAAGGTGAATCCAAAATAAGTTTAAGTAAGTTTCTGAAATTTTCTGGATAATCCTGTTCTATTATCTTGTATATTATAGGTTTAGCTACATTAAAGAAAATAAAAGATTGAGGTATCTTATATATGTACATTTGTTTTGAGCTATCTTATATGTATATGTATGTTTTGTTGGTTTTAATCATGGAAACAATTCCTGCTGCATATTATCTCGGTAAATTTAATGCTACTTAGCACGTTTCAGCTACTCTTCCACTTTGCTTGTGTCTACAGGCAAATATTTAAAATTGAAATTGCTGCTGTTAGCTGGAAAGCCAAAGGTGGGCCTGCCCGTGGCATACTACTCATTACCAGTGCAGTCTGGAGGTGAATTTTCTGGTGCTGGCGCTTTCTGGGGTCATCCCAGGTTGTAGGGTGTGTACAGGGAGGAACAAGAAGAAAGATAAAAGATTTCAGTGAGAAAGGATGACGAGCCTTGAAGTCTTATTGTCAGTTACTCATTAAGGTAATAAATATGACAGTGCATCCTTTTCACGACCTGCTTTTGTCTCTTACAGCATCTTTATCAGATGTGGATGCCCACAGTGTTGAAACACCTGACTCATGATGTGCTGTGGAAGTGTGTGTTCCGTTACCTTTGCTGCCTAGCTACGAGTGAGCCAAGGGTGCCTCTGAAAACTCTTACTGGGCAGTAAATAAAATCAGTTATGTTTGCATAGGGCGTTCCCCAACTGCTCTGGTAGCCTGTTTGGGCTCAAAGTGCGCATACGGTAGAGGCTATGAACTTGTCAAATATTAAAAGAAGTCACTTTAAGTTTCTGTGTGAAGGGAGAGGCTCTTGGTCCTTTTGTGAAGTGAACTGGACTTTTGAAAATCCTGGTTGTTAGTAGTTGATAGAAGGAAGTGCCTGGAACCCCAGCATACAATCTAGCACATAGCACTTAGAGAATACATTCACATTGGTGTGTCCCTTTGTAAATAGCTACAAGTCACAGCTAAGAAACCAGCATTTACTCAGCCCTGTATTGCTACAAGATAGTTAATGGGCTGAACTCTAACTACAGTAAGTCTTTTATTAGTGTATTCAGATGTACTGCTGTCTACTGTATTGTGAATGCCACAGCGCTGGGCTGTGTAAGGGCTTGTTAAACCCCAGAGCAGATTTATTTGGAAGGCTCTAGTTAAAGCTTGAATGACACGTGTCTGTAGTAAGCAATATATTAATATCTCAGAACAGTAACCTTGCAAGCCTGCCTCGGTTAAGGACATGACAAATGTTTGCGATCTCTACAGAGTGTATTAAGTCAGTCATTTTCAAATGCAGGATGTAAAGTTTCATGTCTTGCAGACTGGCATGGTCCAGAGCTGACAGCAGGCAGCACAGAGACCGGAGCTGGGCAGCCTGCGGTTGCAGAACTGGTGCTGCCTTACGGAAAGGGACTGGTCTCATTCCCCAGCACGGTGTCTGGTGTCAAGTGCGGGCAAAGCTGCTGCGGCAAAGAAAGGACCCAGTTATAAGAAGATCTGCGTAAAGCTTTTCTGGTTGGTTGAAGTGGAGAGGGGAGCTCTATAGATGCACAAAGACCTACGCTCCATATACCTGAAGTGCAGGATTCTTTCCTGTGTTTTGTCTATCATTTGGTGTAAATTTTTTCGAGAAGCTCCAACCGATCGGGCTTTCACCAGTTCCTGTGGGAGATTGCTCCATGGCCTAACACATTCGTATGCCAGGAAGTCTTTCTACTAATCAGTCCATACGTTTCCTTTCTTCTTTTCATCCCATCAGTCCTTGTTAACACATTTTGGATGCTGCCCATCTCAAGTGTTACCTCCCTTCTAGGGCAAAACACCTTTCAGATGCTGATACTCTTTTACCATACCACCCGTTCACCTTGGGTGAAAGTAGGATTGCTCCACAGCTGCCTGGCTTCAGCGGTGTTGATGAGCTGTAAATCCACAGACTTTATCTTATGGTAACTTGTTTGCTTGATTGTATCCTAAGAGATTCAAACTAACTCATCTAGGAGATTTAGGTACCTGAATAAATTTAGCTGTGACCTGGGAACCTGAATCCTTATGTTGCCTTGGATATCTTAGCTATGTTTAGCTTTCTTAGTGGAAATTGAGCCCTTTTGCCCATTTTTTGTTGCTGGTCACCACGTTCCTTCCAGCGTTGTAGTGCTCTTTTTCCTGGCAGCCTTGGAAGGTGCGGAAAAGAAATTGTTTCCATTTCATGTCATTAGCAGGGATATCGTATATTGACTTAGTGGTGTTTTAGAAAGGGCTATGATTTATTTTATGTAAAGCTTGATGTCATACCATAGAAGTTTGTTCTCCTTTTTCTCCCTTCCCTGCTGTTTGCTCTTGAGAAGACTCTCCCAGTTTAGCTCACACACCCCGCAGTAGAAAAGCTTCCTGTATTGCTGGTCTGGTCATTTTTGCATCTTTGATTTTTATTACAACAAAGGTATATTTCGAGGCACCTACACTTCTGCTTTCACTTAGTATGTTCTTATTGAAGCAGCGACGTGGTGAGTGAACTCATGTGGGAAACACAACAGTGTTTGTTATATTACAGAACACAAGGAGCGCACAGCGTTGTGAAGGATTTTGTATTTTGATTCCAGTCTTATACCTTTCCCCAGAAGGTTGATTTTGCTGTGGAGCAGGTTTACAGGTAGTATTACAACATTAATTTTTAAAGCAGGTATTACTAGTGAATAAATAAATACAAACCACTTGCTGGCTTTATTCTTCTTTCTCCTGCTATGTTGTGAAATGCTCAAGAGGTTTTCTGCCGCTCAGAAGTTCCCATTGCGGTGTGTATAATCATCCTGCAAACTGTGGAGAGTGTTTCAAAGGGTTCCCATTCACTCTTAGGAAAATACTCTATTTTCACAAAATACCATTTGGGCATCTCCCTTGTTTTGGGATCTGCCCTCCAGGGTTTCCTCGCAGGATTTCAGGCCGATTCAGATGAAGCCTTTTGCACGTCAATTCATTTTCACTCTCAAGTGAATTTGGCAAAACTATGTTGGCATTTTATTACATCCTTAATTTTCCTGCTTCTCCTAAGGAACATTTAGTCCTTTCTGAAAAGGTTCTCAAAGGGCATTCATCTAACTTGTCATCTTTTATTCTTATGTATTGCATTGCTCCTGGGAGTAATCCTCTAGCTGTAGCATGGTGCTATTTTATCCCCCGAGTGGCATCCCCAGCTGCTGCTTGCCTCTGGCAAAGAGAACAAATGGTTATTGTGTTCTGGAGCCATGCCAGGTCTTCTGTGTCTCCGCTTGGTCAGTATTGTTCTGTTTTATTTAGCATCTAGCAGTGTTTGAATAACACTGGTTTATTTTGAGCCCTTCCTTCTACCTCTCCCTCCTCTCCCCTGTTGATTTTTTGTTTAGAGACCTGGACTTACTAAAGTGAGACAGCCCAGCCCGATGGGCTCTTTAGTAGTCTGAGAATAATACACTTTGGGCTATTTTTCCTTCCTTATGTTGGAGGTTTTAGAAAAATTGTGAGGAGAATGTCTAGGCTTTTGTACAAATGTCGGAGTTTATTTTTGTCTTTAGTTAAACTGTCTGGTTTGGAAGAGAAATTTCACTGATTTTGAGCAAATAGTTGCACTCAGATTTCACTTAGGAGAATGTGAATAAGTAGCTCAGCCAGACTTTTATATACGCTTTTCAGTATTTGTTGCAGAGCAAACATACTGTCATCAAAATCAAATGCTGCCTTCGTTTTTTCTGTCCACCCTGAACCTGTGTCTGCAACACTCCTTGCTTGCATCGTCAAAGGAAGGGCTTCAGCTGTGGTCACTGTGTTGCTGCTCTGAACGGCAGCTGACTGTGCAGGGCTATTCCCCTCGCTGCTGAAGGTTGGTTATCTGCCGCACACGCTTGTGTAACCCCCTTCCTTGCAGAGCCTGTGCTTCCAGAGCAGAGACACCAGCCGTGTGAGCAAAGGGTTTGCACAAAGGGCTCTTGCTTAAGGCAGGTGTGCTCCTATCTTCCCTTTAGCCAGGCCTTGTTTAGCAGTCATAACTCTAAGTAATGACATGGCCTAGCTAAAGGTATGATTAGCAGATAGTCCCCTCATTTTTTTAGGTAATTGGGAATGTCTCTTGGCCATTGTCTTAGCCATAAATTAGGGAAATTGTTTCTGTGCCAATGTTGGAAAGAGCATATTTGGTCAGCGTATTTTAAATATTTCTTGAAGGATGTGAAAAGCTTTGAACAGCTGAAATAACTGGAGGAAAAGAATGGAACAGGGGAAAAAATGGAATGTCAAAGCTCAAGATTCTAGGCTAACCTGCTTTAGCAGGGGGGTTGGACTAGGTGATCTCTAGAGGTCCCTTCCAACCCCTACCATTCTATGATTCTATGATTCTATAAGATCAATCAATATTGAAATGAGTTTCTTTCTTTTAAATTTCACAACTGAAGATGTCACATTGCCATAAATATGCTAAATGTAGTTGTAAGTTTGCTGTCTCCATGCCTTTCCATCTCAGAAGGATGTCTGCTTATGGTTGTGTAGCGATGCGTTTCCCATCCCTACAGTCCTAAAGTACCCTTCAGATTTTCAAAGAGTTGTGATGTTTACCTGAACAACAGAAATACCTGGCCTGTGCCTGCCAGATGTTTCAAAACATATTTTTAGCTTCTAATTTTAATCCTGTGACATGATTTTAAATCTGTCTTTAGCATCAGCTTGAGCTCAAATTTGGAAGACACTCTGTAGACCAGTGTGGTGGGTTGGCACCAGCTGGCAGCTAAGCTCGCTCACTCGCTCGGGTGGGCTCCCCTGTCCCGGCCATGTCCCCTCCTGGCCTGTTGCCCACCCCAGACACTGGCTGCAACAGCAGCTGCAGAGGCAGAGCAGGCCTGGGCACTGTGCAAGCGCTGCTCAGCAGTAACTATAACATGGGTGTGTTACCAACACTGGTTTTGTCACCAGTTTAAAACACGGCAGCATACGGGCTGCTGTGAAGAAAATTAACTCTATCCCCACCACAGCCAGTACAAACAGTCCTAGGCAGTCAGCTTTTTCAGAGATTGGTTCCCACTGTCTTGCTGAAGAAGGAATATTTGGTAGCTGCGCTTGACAATGTGGAACTTTGTCGCAGGGAAGCAGCTCCAAAACCTTCGGCATCCTTGGGCAGAGCATAGGGACTGCAGGATGGGGTTCTCTCCCTCTCTTTGAGAACTTCCGCTGCAAAGAGTTGCACTTCAGAGTCATGTAGTCCCATGGCTTGTTTCTTGTAGGAGAAAACAATGTGAGTTTTCAGTAAGTGAAACAGAACGCTGTGTAGCCAACTTGGGTATAACAGTTAGCAAATAACTGGTGTTGAGAGATGTTTTTGCATTTCTAATCAACTGCAGGAGAGTGAGTTAGCTTACACTATTGCCATGCAGTTGCAAAGTATTAACAGACTTTGCTTGTGGCTAGTTGCAAAAGTGGAGTAAACAAGTTGTGCTAAACACACCACTGTAACAACCTACGGGATCCTTGAGTTTGGCTGACAGTCCAGAGACTTGAAAATCTCGAAAAGTAGAGACATAATCAAGGATCCTGGGTGTCACCTCTGTTCTTGTAGGGCGCTCAGCTGCTGTAGCTTCATAAGCATCAAAGGCAATAGGAAGCCAGTTTGGAGGACGCCTCCGTTGTTTTTCAGTCTGTGTATTCTTCTGAGTACTTGGCTTAGAGTGAAGCACTTCAGGTCATGCATGTGGATCCTGCAGAGCTTCCTGTTTGCTAGCAGTTACATTTTCACTGCAGCGTGGGTCTTGTACGTGTTAGACACTGCGTATGGTTGCAGTTACCTACAGGGCACCGGGAAGGTTTACCTCTGGTTTTGCATGTAGACCTCTGCCTTTCCCCACACCACCTCCCCCACACACCACCTCTCGCTTCCATGCAAATAGGAAGAAATAGGGAGAAATAATGGTAAGTTGCTGTTTATTACCACAGCTATGGAAAAAAATCGTTTATTAATGCAACACATGGCCAAAGTTTCCTGACATAGGCAACTTTCTGATTCGTAGTTCTCCAACATCCCCTGTTCCAGCTCAGACAAGTCGATTGTTTCCTCCCTCCAGCAGATGTAGACAGGAACAATTGAAGCTGTGATAACATTATCTTTAATAGGGGCCGGCTGGGTCACACACCTCGGTCTTTCCTGCCTGTGAACAGCAGTGAGGGATGGCCCCACGGGCTGCTGGCAGGGAGTTGTGGGAGGCAGGCAGAGGAGGGAGGCACCAGTTTGGCAGTAATCCTCTGCTGCCCAAGATAGATGGAGGGAAATAAAGGGGGCTTGTAGAGAGATGGAAAGCAGTGGAGAGGGAAGTCGTGGTCAGGAAACTTGAAATGCTCTTTTTAATCTCTCCAGTGAGGTGAGAATCAGGAGTTGGACAGCTCTGGCTGGACTGTCTTCTGGTGGGAGTCCCTGGCAGAACCAGGCCGTGCTCATGTTGTGACACAGCTTAGAGGAAGCAGCCTTTGGAAATTGCCTTCCCAGCTCCTGCTGGGAAGCAGTTAAGTTTTTTACACTGCTGCAACGTGCAGGGTAAACTTCATCTGCAGGAGCTCTTTTTGCCAGTTGTTTGAGGTTTTTAAGTCAGCTTTTCTGTGCTAGTGGAGTGAGCAGGTACAGTAAGTTAGAGTTTGCAAACGGGGCAAATTCTGCTCTTTCTTTTCAGCATGGCCCATGAAAATCTTCATTAAATAGGAGTTTTACCTGAAGTTTTATGAAGCCAATTCTTATGTGACTGTTGCCATAAATTAAAATGGGAAGTTTGTTCATGTCTTTGCTTTCAATAAGGAAAGGATTTTTAATTTGGAAATTGAGATTTGCCTTGAAAGTTTCAAGTGTGCTTGCACCCAAAACGTTTCAAGATCTTTTGCTTAGACTAACAGTGAAGACCAGTCAGTCAGTCAGGAAGCACATGGAGGGGACTTTGTCATCAAACAGGCTTTTTTTTCAATTGTATTTGAAAACTTCTGTGTGTAAAAGCTGTGCCAGCAGTGATATGTGGTCTCAGTTTTTCCTGCTCGGACACCTCAAGAGGTGACAGCTTATAGTGAGGTGCTTGGCTTCTAAGCGTGGGACAGGCAAGGGAAAGAGTTAGCGTTTGTGTCATAGCTCAAAGGGCTACTGTCAGAGAGTACTTCTAATTGAAGTGATGTGAGTTAACTGCATCGTAATGGTTTCAAGTCCCCTTTCCTCCCCAAAATGTAGGCGTGTAAATACTGCAATGGCGAGAATTGGCTATGGGGAAATGCATAGAAGCTTGATGCAAGTTTTCAGTTCCAGAAGATGGCTTAGAGTGGCAACATGTGGAGGTTTCTTCTGTGCTGTATCCTAAGTGAAAGTTAAATAGTTCAGAAGGGAAGGAGAGGAATAAAATGCATATGTATGTCCTCTCCAACAAGGGCTGTTGGAGAGGTAGGAATATGTGTGTGTGTATATATATATATATGTAAAAAAATACATAAAATGTTTGTGTATGTTACACCTTTTTTTATGAACAGCTTACTGGCCAAGGCTCTAACTTCAGCTGAGATGCCTCTCTGCTCAGCTGGTCTCTTTGAATGCTATCCTGCCCTTAGCAGCTTGGTTTGTCCTCGCCGACCATCTGGAAGCTGCGTAGCCGTGTTAATTTATGTGCAGTGTTGCACCAATACTCCTGTTTCTCTGTATCTCTGTGTGGTCAAGCTGGTAGATGGAGTCAAATAGTACTCTGGAGAAAAGGCAGCAGAATTTGGGGGGTTTGTCTGTTTTAAAAGTGACTTTGCGTGCCACCAGCAAAGCAAGAATTGGAAAAAGGCACGTGAAGTCTAGCAATGACAAAGCTTTGTACATGCTTATGGCAGGGCAAGCTTCTCTGAAGCAGAAGCAGCAGGATGGAAGAAAACGCAAAGGTGCTGGTTGGGTTTTTGAAGTGGGCAGTGGAAGTTGGCTTTGTGGGTGGGTGAGAGGTGGGAGAGAGTAAGGTCAACAAGGGAGGGCTTCCCTCTGATCCAGAAGGAGGGAGACATAGTGAGGGATACAAGGAATCTGGAAAGTCTGGATTGCAAGAGGAGGGCAGAACTTGAGAGAATTGATGATGTCTTCTAAACAGTAGACCTGGCGGCTCAATGGTGGTTCTGTTCAGAGACTGACAAAATGGGGGGGAGCTTAGAGAGCTGACTGTGACAGGAGCAAGAGCAGAGGTTGAGGGAAGAGCCAGAAGTAGAAAAGCAGAAACTAGGATGAGCCTGGGGTTCAATTACAATGAAAAGCAGAACTGCTGAGGGAAGAAAGAGAAAAGTGGCCAAAGAGAGGTTGCTGGGGATGTCTGGTAGAGCCGCGGCCTGGGGGGATACGGGAGCTGGGCTCAGCCCTCTCTCTCACTTGGCAGGATATGTCTTGCCTGGGTGAAAGAAGTGCAGAAGAGATGCCAAGGAGAAATTGGGAAGCAGTTTGGAGCTACTCCGGTGCAAAAGAGTGGAGAAGGAAAGAAAGTGAGAGTAAATGAAGCGTCATCTATGCTGATAGACGAGAAGCAGTGGAGGGAGGTAGGAAGTTGTTAGGATGTCTTGACAGACAGCTGAGTGACGGTCAAGACAAGTGCCTTGATACCAGCTCAGGGAGAGAGCGCATGCAAACATGCTTTGTCAAATAGATTATCACATGAAACCTTCTAGGAATTTGTCTGGTTTTTCTCTGTCATGGGGTCATAAGCTACGCAGACAGGTTTGTCACACTCTAGCTGTCATCTTAGATTTTAACTATTTTCACTTCCTCCCATGTTTGCCTGTTAAAAATAGTATAAATACTAAGGATGGAATTTGGTGTCTGTGGAAGGCATACCAACAATTTATAGACTCCATTTTCTGAGGATGTTTTACCTGTTGCTGTGACAGGGACACTTCAGATTCCTGTAAACTGAGTTGAATGAGGAATAAGAACTATAATTTTAGCTGTTCTTTTTCTAGCTCATTTAACTACCACTTCATTCACCATCTTCCCTGAATAGGAAGTCATTTTCCTGTTCACTTGAACCTTTCAAACAGTGAAAGGGAAAAGAACATGAATAGTGGGAGGCAGGTAATGTCATTTTAAAGCCCCAGCAGTCAGATGGTACGCTTGGGAGGTAGCACCTGAAACTATTATTAACCAATTAAAAAGAAGTTCTGACCTAATCTCATGTTGCTGATACTCCTTTAAGTCAGCGCAGCCATCTTAGCGAGGCAAGGTATCTGCAGATCCTTGCAGAAGCCCAGCGAGGCCTGGGTGCCTTGCCGGGGAAGGAGCTACAGCTTCCTTCTCCATCTGGTGAGGATGGCTGGTCGGTCAAGGTGGGTGAGGAAAGAGCTCAGAATTAGGGAGTGTGCCAGACCTGATTTACAGCTCCATGACAAAGTGCTGCTTTGCTTGCTCCTTCCTGAGTGATGTTTCTGATGGTCTTTTTTTAATCTTGTCTGTGTGCTGCTCAGTTAGTGCTCTGTTTACGATGGAAGTGAAATGTGAGTTTGAATAATTTGAAACCTGAGATTTTTCTATTTGATTTCCATTGCACTCCTAGTTCTTTTGTTCCTAAAAGAATGTTTAGGGACCTCCTGGAACATACGTGTTCCTGGGTAGCAGATTTCTCTTCATACTCCACACCCCGGAATGCACATACTTAGCATAAAGTAAAGCAATACTCAAGTGCAGCAGCGGTATTTATGATTACAGTAAGCTTTTTCTTGCCAGAAAGTGGTTAACACTCTAAGAATCTGTGTTAGCCCAAGTGCTTCTATTCGTAGTTTTTAAGGACCCATGACCATGGGATGTAAGTGTGGAAGGGATTTTCTAGGCTCTTGAGCCTAGAACTTCCAAAGTTTGGTTGAATTCTTAAACATCTATTTTCATTTTGCGTTTATATTTCTAGATACGGATGCCCTAAATTGGGTGCTACTGTTCCATGAGGGATCTCAGAAGTGCCTTTTAAACTAGCTTGACTCTTACAAACCTCACCCAAAATACCCTGATCCTGGTGAAACTGAGTTTATCTTGCTCATAGTCGTACTTCAGCTACCATACTAGCATCCTTCTCTGGGCATAGGGCAGATTTTTTTTTTTGCATCGTGAGTCCAGCTGCATGTAGCCTTTCATTTTGTACTTAGTCATGCTGTCCTATTTCTGGTTCTCCCTTCTGCATGATACTTCTGTCTGGGTGGCTGTGTCAGTTACACCCTGTGTAATTATTAAGGTCTATCAGTAATGTACTTGCTGTGCTGAGATCACTAACGAAGATATTAAATAAAATGGACACAAGACTCTGGTGTGTGAGGCATGCCAGTAGCACACCCTTTCTGGTTTGCCACCGCTGCTTTCAGCATGCAAGTCATTGTCATCTTCTCTTTTGTTTAGTTCTTCATTCACCTTCCGGTTCTTCTGCTGGTCGTTGTCTTTCTCCAGTTTACCTGACTGCATGCTTTACTGAAGTCTGAGAAAATAGCTTTGCTGCATTTTCTTTGTCTAGACAATCAGTGGTCCTACAGCCAGTGAGACGGGTTTGAACCATCTTTTGTAGATTCATGTCATGTTTTACTACATTTTTTCATTTGCCTTTGGAGATCTGATTATTTTCCAATGTCTTCAAATGTGCTGAAATGCTTGCATTAGTACTAGGTCAGATGAACAGTCAGTGGCTGTCATTTCACCCCCTCCTCTACTCTTTCCCTAATATAGTTGCCTTTTTTTGATCCTTGGGATCAAAATTAATGGAAACAGTTATTCAGAACCCTTGTGTCACCATCCCGTAATTTCCTGTGCCATGTTTTCGTTAATTGGATTTTATTTTCTAGAGTTTTTTTTTTTAAGTATCCAGTTATGAGAGAGAGGTACCTTTCCCTCACCTCAGCACATTAAACTCTTCAGAGTCATCTGACATCTGTGCCACTCCAGTAGGCTCCCTCTGATCAGGCGTATTTCAGGTACAATTCCTCATATCCCAGAACATGAATATAGAGCAGGCCAGATGAATTTAAAACATCAAGGTATTTATTCATTTCTCTCTGACTGCAAGGAGAAGCCTGAAACTACAGTGTAGTTGTCGGCTCCTTAAAATGAGATGAAGTGAATCTCACTCCATAAGTTCTGGCTTTGACTGCTGGTACCCATTGATATATCTGTATCCATCTTTGTTCACCAACTTGCCCTGATCCCATGGTCAGCATACTTATTGTTGCTGAAAACTGAAGCCAATTATCTGTGTGTAAAGTTTGGGGCCATTCCTGTAGTATCTTTAATATTAAACCTTCGCTTGCTGCACAGAGATTCCAGTTTTTCTTGGGTTGTTTTATGTATTCCTGAAACACATTTCACTGTTTGGCATGCCTGCAAGAAATGCCAAGCATCCTTTATGATCAAATCCTTGAGCTTTTCACAGCTCAGCAGTCTTTAGTAATTACTTCCTTTAATTTATCAATTTGTCATCCTGAGATCATAAAAAAATGCTTGAGCTGTACACCATTTTATCCTGTAATTTAAACTAACTCAGCTTGATGTAGTATTCTTTATATTACTTTATATTATGTTAGTTTTCCTGTTTCAGAATAGCTAGGCCATAACCGGAGTCCTCACATTTGTTCTGAGCTTAAGCAGCTAATATCCCCTGATGATACAGTTCCTCTTGTTTTCATTCTCATTAATATCTGGCTATGTCCAAATAATGCTGTAGGATTGTCAGACCTCTTCAGCACAGCAAAAGCAAGACTTTTATCGCTCTCATTTAAAGGGAATTTTACCTAGAATGTTCTGCCTGTCCCAGAGAGTGGTTCTCGGTGTGTGTTGGCCAGGTGCTATGTTGGAAGACAGTTCACCTGGCTGGGAAAAGGTGTCTGATGCATGGTTGAGCCACGGAGCACTTGTGAGGACTTTGTCAGACATGGTAGAAAATAAAAAGCAAAAGATGCCTTGCGGTTGCTGAGAAACAAACTGTTGGCCATCAACTTGTGATCGCCTTCTCTGTGCCAGGGTGTTTGCTGAAGCAATGAGTCAGACCCGCTGCTCTCCTCTTCGTCATGTTAGAGCCTTGCCTGCATCCCAGCCACCTTCTCCTGGCTTCACTTTCTGCTCCTTTCTCCAACACGTTGTAGCAGTGCAGCACCTGAGAGGGTGGTCCGTGATGGCTGTGACTTCCACCTGTGCCCTTCTTCCTCAGTTTGAGAACTCGTGGATAACGGTTTTATCTTTGTGGCCATGTTGAAACCATTTCAGATGTCTTTAAATTAATCCTTGGAAGGAATCGTTTCATAATGTTGTCTCACTGGGAGCAGTGGTTTCAAGCTGAAGTAATGCTTTGTAATTGAAAGGCAATTTCATTCTCCCATAAATAGTACTTGCTGGAACAGGATGGAAGGGAATGCCACAATCTCTTCTGTCTCTTCATGGTCTCACTTCTGATTTCTGCTCATGCAGAATCTATATCATAATCTGTGCTATAGATCAGCCTAAGCATGGCCTTACTCTTAGTCTAAGTCTTCTAAAGCTTTTGTGTTTCTTCCGTGTTGTATTGTAGTGTAGTTCTCCCTCCTCCTCTGTCCTTTGCAGTTGCACAGACATTGCTAGCTACTCATTGTCTGTAAGCAACAGGATGAGACCATGTTTGGATGAAGGAGGATCTTTTGTTAAGACAAGTATGTTTCGATTTTGTTTCTTTTTTGAGAAGGGATCCTAATTAGTTTAGGCAGGGGTGAATAAAGAGCATAAAAACTTTCTACCCTGACAGCTATTGCTCTTTCCACATGTATTTAAACTCCCTAGTACACAATAAAGACCACATAAATTCAGCAAAGTGATGAGCAGACTGGATTAAATGTACTTCAGTGCTACCTGTATTTCCTTACTAGTCGGTATTATCCAGTGTCTTTTGAGAAAGGCAAATGCACATAGAAATCCAGCTCTCCTGGGGCTAGTAACTAGCAGAAGTGAAGAGGGTGCCGGTGGCCTGGCTGTGCCTCTCTGCTCACTGGCTGGAAGCTTTGTTGAAGGGAGGATTACAGGAGAGACATTGGCGACCTCTTGAAGTGCAGCCGTGCACACAGGAGCGCCCACTGCTCTTTATGTTTGATGAGTGCTGCTGAGGAATTCTCCTGAAGCTGAGCCTGAGCTCAGCTTGTGGTGCAAGTTCAGAGCTGAGCTTCCTTGACCCTTAGGATAAAGGGTGGTAGCTAGGCTTTCTACTTGTCTAATCCCACAGCCAAAGGGAGGGAGGTTATGCAGTGCATGTTTACATGGCTCCAAGAGAAACTTCTGGAAGAACACATTTCCTTCATCTTAATTTCCTCTGTATTCAGCAGTTATTTTTGTTTGTGTTGGTTTTGTTTTTAAAGTATTTGTAATACTTAAGATCTTGATATTTTGAATGCTTACATGATGTTACGATTAAGCACTGAAAGCTTCCAAGAAGAGAAGTGCACCCCTCTCACTCCCCTCCCTTTGCTGACCCAGGCGGTAGTGCTGCATTATTTCTGTATTCTGGATTAGCTGGAGTGTTCTCCATGGATGGCTTCTCCATTCCACTCCTCCTTTAATGTCTGCTCTTCTACAGGATTGATTGAGCTGTCAGTTCAATAACTGGGCTAGAGCTGACCCAGTTCTCTCAAAGAAACATTAAAAATCTTCCTTGTAAAGTCTTTCTAGTCTTTCTGGATCCAATCTGCCCATTCCAAAGCTTTAAGTTGAAGAAGTGAGCCAGTAATTTTGTGAACCACTTTGTAATTTTCCCATACCTTCCACTACTGAGATTGCCTAGAAGGCATTTTAATCTAATGTACATGAACACTTATCTTTTTGACTGTTACAGAAAATAAAACAAGGCATTCTCAGCAGCAGGTTACACCCACTGCTCATTCTCCTACATTCCTGTTTTTCTATAACTTACTTTTCTTCTTTGGAGTGCTAATCCTCCCATGTCACACATTTTCTGTTCAACTTTTCTCCTCTACTAATCTCGGGATTTGTTCTGCTGCCTTTCCTAATCCACGGGAGCTGCTGGTGACCTCAGGAGACCCCCTTGGCAAGAGGCTTGTTTGGATTTGAGTAACATCGATTATTCCTCCTGCAGTGCTGAAAATCAGCAATTGCCTTTCAGACTGTCCCTGGACAAGGCTGAACTGCCTAACCACTTGCCTACCAAAACCTGCTCACTGCAGTGCAGCCGTAATGGGACATGAGCTCTCGGTTGAATATTGTGCTGAGAAACAGGCATTCCTGCATTTTCGCAAGTTCTGGAAAGAACTTTGTGCAGCTGCCAAAGTATTGTCCAGGAGATAAGGAGATAAACCAAGCTGAGGTATAATTTAATTTCTAGAAATGTTTTTTGCATTGGGCTGTAAGTTAAGAACAGTATAGTAACAAAATTCCAGTCTTGGGTAAAAAAAATCCCTACTGAATAGAAAAACATTGCTGGGAAGAGCTTTAGCTGTAGGCCAAAGATGGGATTTCTTGTTTTGCTTTTAAAGAAGTGAAGGGACAAAACTTGGTACTAACAGGAGGGTGATGCTCAGGGGAGGCTTATATGCCAGGATCAGAGGAGGGAGCAGAGGGGGCCAGTGGGAGAGGTTCGAGTGACTGAGATGCGGTAACGTGTCCCAGCATTGTTCTGCACGCTGAGTAGGAGTCGCGATTCACTGTCTGTCACTGTTACTGCACAGGCGACAGCAATGCTGGCTAGCTGTTTGCTTCTGTGGGAGGGTGGAGAGTAGGCTGTGGGAAGGCGATGCTTGCCAAGGTCCTGGGGGATTGCATGGCTGCAGGACAAGCCTTGAATGTGCAATGGCTAGTCATTTTACGTAGTAGTTGGGGAAGTGATCCATAAATGGTGTCCATGTGTGTTAGTACACATAGTGCAAGAAAAGCTATGAGACTTCTTTTACCTGATTTTATCTAGAATACAGCTAGAAGTGAGAACTTCCCAGACGTTTCAGGGATCATGCCTAGCTTCCAGGGGAGCAGCGGCGTGTGACTCCTGAAAATGTGCAAAGTGCTCACATATACCCTCTGGCAACTTGTGCCAGACTGAATGCAAAGTAATCTGCTCTGGCTGCAGCGCAAGAAAACCTGAAGAAACCATCTGTTAAACCCAGAATGTTCTCCTCTGGTGTTAAAGTGTTGGTATCTGAGAAAATGGGAACCCAGCAGGGCTTTATAGCTTATGCTGTGCTGCTCCTCACCTTTAGGACTATCTTGCTGCTTGGGTTGTCCCTGGCACCTGAGATCCTAGGCGACGTGTCCCAGTGTGGGACTAAGTTTCCTTTGCCTTTGGTGGTTCTCCTAAAAGTAAGGTGAGTAGAGCAACAAAAGATGACCTGTAGAGTTAGCGGTCTGCAGTGGTAGAAAAGTAAGCCCTTTGGTCATTCTTTAATTCCCTTGATTCCGAGAAGCCTAGCAAAACGCTGGGGTATTTTCAAGCTGTGTTTCCTTCCTGCTTGGGAAAGAGTTCCCCTCTGACATGGCGGCTGTTACCGATGCTGCAATGCTCTCTCCTCTTGTTAGTGTGAGGGGAGAGTGGGAGAGCCAAGGGGGGGAAGTCTCCTCACCGCAGCGGATTTCCTTTCTCAGATTGCCGCTGCAACAGGACGTGCAAGTTAATTCTGTGCTGGGGAAGGGGGGCGTGGAGAGAGAAAATAGGGCCTCTTGTTGAACTTTTTGCTCTTTCTTTACAGCCCTTGATGGTGGGGTCCATGTTTGTCCTTTGCAGCAGAACAGAGCTGGTGTTTCTGTCGCCCAGAAGGGTTTATATTCTCCTCAGTATCAGTATTCAGCAAGTGCTGAATAGTTGCGCTAGCTGCACATGACGACAGCTGAGATAATTTTCTTTCTTGGCCAAAGAGATGAGGAAGAGCTCTCTTAAATATCTGAATGCTCTAATATGTATTTAGTTTAAGTATGTGAATATTTTAGGAGCTATGGAGAGCCTGTATATATCAGTGAAAAACACCTGGTTTTCGTCTACCAGGTAATCCGGTGTCTTTCCTCATAATGTGTTCATGCATGCTCCTCACCTTCTGCAGGCTTTGGCACAGAGTCGCTCGTGCCGGTTTTGTACTTGCGTAGACCTGACAGCGGGGTTGGTGGGAGTGTCGTCCAGGTGGAGAGCCAGGACTGGACTACTCCTGCAGGATTTGGTTTGGGAAAGGAGGATGCTCTGGTGGTGTTTGGTCCTGTGATTTACCAGAAGAGCAGGCAGATTTCTGTGCTGCTCTGTTCAGTTGCTCTGTGTGAGTAGGTCGTGTGTGTGGATGGACATGCACAACCATTTTCCCGATTTCTGCTGCCCTTCTTTTTGTCTGCAACCACCATCTCTGTAATTAGACTATCCTGTGTATTTTTTATTTTTTTTTTTTTACTTTTTACAATGAGGCGAAACATTGAACCTGGCACTATTGATTTTTGCTGCTTCCCTTCCCTCTACAGAATGCTTAAGATACTTTTAGAGGCTTTCATCTCTGAGCTTTTTGGGGAGGGAACAGCATGCGCCAATACATCAGCTGTCAGGGTTTGGCTTCCTCAAGACTTGACTTTCCAACTCAAAGCTCATAGCTTTTTCACATTATGACTTGCTCAGCATTGATGCACAGCAAAGGTAAACACTGAGGCTGGGGTTGGAGGAAGAAGGGGAGGATTTCAAAGGCTTTGTTTTACAAGCCTTTTGATATAAATGCATGTGATGAAGATACAGGGTAGAAAATAGCCCCAGGAGTGGGAAAGTAATGACAGGTAACCTGAAGGTCTGTGGACAGTGGAGTTTAAGAAGATGAATTAAGACTGAAGTAAACCCCACAGGTTTTGGAGTCAGTGCACTCTTAACTGAGTATCTGAATAACAGACTGCAATAGATTTGTGTAGAAAATTCCATATACAGCCTCAGGAGTCAGGGAGCAGAGAGGTCAGGTTGGGCTGCTGCTCTATGTCTGGTTCGCAGGGAGGAAAATAATTAAAATCCCACAAAGGGACTTCCGGACTGTGACTTGTGAAAATGTGTAGCAGAGCACTGACAGGCCTCTACCAGAAAATTGGACAGATTCCTTCCCTTTTGTGACATTTTATTAAGCTTTTTAGCACTTGAGATGGTAACATCTGATGATTTGGTGGTATCTGCCTAGTGAAATG
The DNA here is from genome assembly GCA_013398225.1 of Steatornis caripensis. Classification (NCBI taxonomy): domain Eukaryota; kingdom Metazoa; phylum Chordata; class Aves; order Caprimulgiformes; family Steatornithidae; genus Steatornis; species Steatornis caripensis. The sequence goes on along the minus strand of VZSC01012814.1, from coordinate 225,124 downwards.
GCTTGGAACAAACCCATCATCTCTGATGTTTTTCTCCTTATCTTCACTCACCTCTTTTGAGTGACAGTTTCCTGGGCTTTTCCCACCTGCAGCAAGACAGGCTGCTGTGGAGGGGCATGCACTCCTATTCTGTTGCTTCTAAGCAGCATATTCAATAAAAATGGAAATACAGCAAGAACTTGGTGCAGCATCCTGGTGAGTGGAGTTTGTTAGCCAATTGGAGACTGGGAGCAAAATGCTTAAACGATAGATTCATTAGTCTTTTTTCTTTTTAAATGAAAATATTTTAAGAGAAAAGTGAGGATAAATAGAAATTGAGAGATGTGTAGTAAATTCTTCTGGGATATGGCAGTAGACAGGTCTGTCTTCAGAGAACAGAACAGATTGATATTAAGACTTCATTTCATGTGAATGATAATCCAAAACCTGTTTCTGAAGAAGAGCTTTTAAAAAACCACAAATCCTGCTCAGCCAGATTCTGAAATACAGTTGATTATAGCGTGGACTGGAAACACTGAATAAAACAAAAAAAATACAAAACTATTTTTAATCATTTAGATAAATTATATTTCTTTTTGCTAAATCCAGCATTTGCAGTTGTTTGGTTTTTTTTTTTTCCTGAGTGAACGAATCCAGATTTTTTTCACTTGGATGTAGTTTTATTTTTAAACGCTGCTTCCAGAAATGCACGCGTGTGGGATTGCAGTTGGGACCAGTGGAGAGCCATGGCACTCTGCCAGGCGCTTGCCCTGTCCCTGCGATACAGATGGATTGCCAGTGTTCTGGAGAAAAACAACCCCAAAACTTTAAACAAACTGTGCTTAATGGAAATAAACTTTTTTTGCCCTCCTGTGTAGTGATTTGGATAATGTGCTGGCTGTGTGTTTCTGGAGGACAGAGGAAGGGAGGAGGGGAGGGCGGAGATGGAGCTCTCTATGCCTGTAACTTGCTCTCCAGTGGATGCTCTGGGAGGCCTATGGGGCTATCACTTTTCTAAGCTTGGAGTGTTTTTTAACTCCCAGACAGTATTAGTATTAGAAGGTGAGCAGGCTAGCTACAGCCAGCTATGATAAGAGCATTTAGGTAGTGGTTGTTGTCTTCCGTATATGGCTTCGTAAGACCTGGAAAGGCACATGCCTTGTATCTGGCATTTTCTGTGTACAGCTTTGATGCTGTCTTCCATGTCATTTACCTGAGTTTTGCTGGGTTTTGGTGGTAAGTGACAATGCCATGAAGCCAATACCTGATTGGTTTGGGGGTTTTTTAATATAAAAAAGGGCAAGCAGAGTGGACTACAGCCTGCTTCACAGAAGCAGCAGCACCATAGCCATGTATCTCTGTTTTTTTCAAGCTGCTGCTAATAAATCTTTTCTCTCACTTCTGTTGCTATGGTGTTAGTTCTGTGCAAAAACAAACCTTTGGGTGATCATGTCAAATGCAAAGATCGCTTGGAGAGAGAGAGATGCTGAAAGAGAAAAGAGAAGTAGGGGGGCTCAAATTCCAGCTGATGACAAACAATGAATCAGTGTTTGTCTCTGCAGAGGGCCATCAAAAATTTTGCACTCTACTTTCACTAACTTCTGCTTGGATTTGATACTCTGCTTGAAAAGGCTTCTATTTTCCCCCTCAGATCTTTTTTTTTCTTCTTTTTCTTCTACTTTTACTTTTTTTTTGTTCTTGGTATATAAAAGGGAGGTGGATCTCTTCCAAATTCTCCACAGCCCAGGAATATTTGCATTGCACAGCATGGCCCAGAACACAGAGAACTTATTCTTGCAAAAGGTTTGATCGTCCAATCCACAAACTACTGGATCAAATTTTGAAGGTTTGTGTGGCTGAAATGTACCTGCTGTCCTTGCTGAGCCAATTGAAGTGGTCATTGAACTGCCTACCGAAGGAGCTGCCTTAGCGTGCTGTGATTTCAAGCACTGCTTTCCTGGTAAAGGGGAGGCAGAGCACTGTTAGGAGGTGGGGGGCCTTTTTAACACTTTCCAGTGTGCAAAGTAGATGCATTTGGTTTCATTCTCAAAATATGCCAGTTGCTTTTAGCTGGCACAACTGTTGTGGAGAAGTTGTCTTGCCCAGATGCTTTATGCTTCTGGAAAACACTGTGCTGAAAATGCCTGGATATGCCTTGAAGGCGTATTTCTATTCTTGGGTCAAGGCTGAAAGGGAGGACTGGTTTCTTGTTTTTTGAATGTTTCTGTGCAGATCGAGCTGCAAGCACGGGAAGAACGTAGAGGGGTAACCAATCTCAAATACTTACTTGCTTCTCACTGTTTTTCGAACTGGGAGTCCTGAAAATGGATTGATTCGCATTTTTGTACCTTGGCAACTGGGAACCTTCTGACCTAGTTAAATGGAGCCTTTGTTTTGCTGTTTCCTTCCAGATGTGATAGATGAAAAAACCTCAGGAGAAGCAGTGTGGTCATCTGAGATTTCTTTTAGGGATATTACTGATTTTTCTGGAACTTGCTTGCAGAAGTAGATCGTCTGTAAGTGCCAGGACAGCCAGACCTTCTGTGAACTGTGTCACCCAGGCACAGCTTATCAATCACCGAGCATCCTCATTAAGTCTGTCTTGTTTGTCTGTACCATTGCATAATATTCACATGTAGAGAGTCTGCTGCCTACCTGTGAACAGTGGCTCTGTTAGTCTCCTCAGTATATAGATGCACAATGTATTTTCCAGTTGTATTAGAATATATGTAAGTACTTCAAAGATAGTACTAGAGCCTCACTGTTAGTAGGAGCATACAGTAATGGGCAAGCAAAGGTGGTCTCTGTTGGGGAGAATTGGCAGCCTTTTGGTTTGTTTTTGTGCCATAGGTGACTTCAGTTATTTTGCTCAAGTAAGCCTAGCCCAGATAAGAGTGCCTGTACAAGAAAAGCAATTTGGCTGCATGAATCAGTTAGATTAGCAACTAGCAAATTATTATAAGACTGCTACATCTCTGCTGTTTTAGTTTTATTGGTGCTTGAGCTCCAGCCAACCAGGTTATCATTACCTTCCTTAAGGCACTCCTTAATTCAAAGCAGGACCATTTCTATAGTGTGGGAAATTTTATTAGGACAAAACTCAAGCTGATCAGACAGTGAAGATGAGACTTCTATTGAAACAGAGCATCAGCAGCCTCGTCTGCCCAGCCCTCCTCTGCCTCCTGTGCTGGAGTTGAATAAAAGTTCCTCTGCTCCTTGAACCCTGTCTTGGTACTGGAGACCAAGCCCTGTGACACATCACCACCACTTTCGTGCCTTCCCATGCTGTCTGGAGCAGAGTTTTTGCACACCCCACCCCAAGTCTTTGTCCCCTATGTGGTTAACTGCCCAAGTCTGCTAGTGGGAGTGCTCTGGGAACTGCACTCCTCCTTACCAGCTAAATAGCTGTCCCTGCAGCAGATGAATTTGCAAAGATCATGAGTCACTTGTTTTTGTGATACCTGTATTACTGTCCTGGGTGCTGCTTTGTGCAGTCCCAAAGGGCAAAGGGCATAGTAGGTGTTCCTTTTATTAATGGTGATAATCTGTGTTGGCTCATTCCTTTTGCATGTATGTGTAAGTACTAGGAAAGAGAACTGAAGAGGGAAATGTTGGCTCAGGGTGGAGAAGCACAGGAAGGCGTTGAGATGAAGGGTGCTTGTCAATGGCTTCTCTGCTTTTTCATGGAATTAGATCTACACTGCTGAGAAATGTCTGAATAAAGTTTTCTGACATTCAGTGAAATGTAAATTCTCTGGGATTTGGGTGACATACCAAAGTAAATGCTTTCTTGTGTGGCAGTAACACCTTGGATGGTGGCAGGCACAAGAACCTCAGATCCTCCATATATTAATGAAAGCTTTCTCTCTGGTTTCTTCAGCTTGACCTCACCAAACCCATTGAAGATCAGGGCCCTTTGGATGTGATCATACATAAACTGACAGATGTCATCCTTGAAGCAGACCAGAATGACAGCCAGTCCCTGGAGTTGGTTCACAGGTTCCAGGTGGGTAATTATTTCATAGTCCTGCATTTTAAGCAGGAGGATGATCATGGTGCAGCAAATTCAGTCTGTTTCCTGTGCAGTTGATAGAGCTCCCTGGCATGCTGCTGCCCTGCTACTCATGGCCCAGAAAAACTAGTTTTGTCAGTCTGAAATGGACTTGCACCTTTGGATAGGTTTTAGTTGTTTTGGTAAGGTTAGTAAGAACTGGTTTCCCACCAGATGTTGTCCTGATGTTGTTCCGAGAGCACGAGTGCTGTTCACGAAGGGGAAGAGCTGTTTGCAGAGTCCTTTACGTGCATGTCTCCGCAACAGAAGCCACTAAATTAATTTGGCCCAGTTCTGTCTAGTCTTCCTAGATCCTGGAATGCTAATTGCTGTCACATCAAGGTTACTGTGAGTGATTGTGTCCTCTAGTGCTGAGGATTCTGTTCTATTAATTTTTTTTCCTCAACTTTACGTTGAAGGTCAGAAATATGCAGGGCATAGTGGTACAGAGGAACTGTTTTCCCAAAGAATTCCTATCAGTAGTCTGAATGCCAATGAAAACGATTAAGCAACACTGTTATAATTTCAAAAGTATTGCTTCTGTTGGATATCTTTGGTCAAAGGTATATTCTTTCCTTTTCTTTCAAAGAGAAGCAAAATTTAAAAACATATTTTCAGAATTTTATGGAATATCCTTATGTCAGATGGAAAAACTGCTCAGACAAATTCTACAGTTTTGACAACTTTACGTTCTTGGGAAATGATGTTCTCTTTGCTCTGCTTAGTGTTCTACAACTAGGAATGAAGAAAATATTGTACTTAATGGAGTCAATATTCTCTTTGTTCTAGTTACAGAGCTTTTCTACTTCCTCCCACCTGTGTATTACACAAACACACAGATGAGATGAAAAGGTTCAACTTGTGTGTCTGGCCCTCTGGCACCAATTCTCTGAACAGTAAATGACTATTCATGTCTTAAGTAGCACCGGCATCCGCTTCCCACAGCACTGGAAACATGTAAACATCCAAAGAAGCATATGGAGAGATGGACTTCAGGGGCTTTCTGCTGGCAGTCTGTCCCTGTTTCAGATGTTAACTAGTTTGCCTTCACAATATACCATCTTATCAATGGGAGAAACTCATGACCAAAGAGGCAAAAGGGCACATGCGTTAAGCTGCTCACAGCTGGTTAAGACTCAAGAGATTACTCTTTCCCAATTCTTACGTTGTTGTGTGCATTCCTGAAGGCCAGGCCTTATGAGGCACAGAGGGAGCAGCTTTGTGTAATGCTGTGGCACCTCCCTTGTACCCTGTAGAACATGTTGGCAGGGAACTTGTGGAAGCAGTTGTAGAACAACAGTTGGTATGTAGCTGTACAATTAATATCTAAAATGCCTTTCTTTTGTTCCTGAGCAAGAACTCTTCAATCGATATGGAATATTTTTAATAAGAACTCTACCTTGTCCACTTAGTATATTTAGTAGCTTAAGGTCACAAATGGATACTTTCTCAAGTACCAAAGGGAGGTCTGGAGGAAACAGTACAGAGGATGCGTTTTCCTAAAGCTGCATTTAACCACCAAGATGAAATTTGGTATGAAACAGGGTAGAGTGCTTTGCAACTAGAGCCTTAGCTTTGGCTGAGGACTCAGTGGGCTGTTTACGTGTCTGTGTGAGAGCTGCTGCTCTGCTGGAAGGCTGGTAGAGGTAAAATGACGTGCTGAAACCCTCACCTTGATAGATTTCTTAAAGTAATCATAATATGATACCTTGACATTATTCTGTGTACTTTTGTTATTGTTTAAATAACTTGATCTTTTTTTATGTAGGTTAAATATTGAAGCTTTGTTTTTGAAGATATTTAAGTTAGAAAATCTCAGTGAAAATATTATTTCTATCTAATGAGTTTGTGGGATAGATTCTGAGGGTGGTGAGAGAGAAGCAGTATATATGGATATAATATCCACATATAATTATGGATAAATATAAATTAATTCTTTAGTTCAGGGGCTTGCTCTTTGTATCTTTTTTTTGATAGCACTTGGAAAGAATAATATCACCTGAATAGAGATGCAGTGGCCTAAAAACAACAGCAGAAACATTCCCTTATGAAAAAATTAAAACCCAGTCAAGACTGCAACTACAAACCAAAAATCCAACTCCCCCCACCCAAGCCTCTCCTAAAATTCTCAAATTCTACAGAGTTATGTAAGTTAAAACATATCACTGATCTTACAGGATTTATTTTCTTTCAAACAATATCATCAAATACAGCAGTATTTTTTAACCACAGACTATTTGAAGTGAAATTACAAATAGTTAGTTTGCGTATAACAGTTAATAAGCATAAAATATGTGGGGATATTGTTTCACTTTCTAAGCTTTTTTCAGGAAGACGGTATTTTATGTAGTGTAACTTGGATTTTTTTCAGAAAGTAAGATATAATTCAGTTTCAGTACAGAATTGCCTACTGCAGAGACCTCAAATTTCCACTTTTTTTTTTTTCAAAGTGTGCATGGTGGCAGGGGCAGGAACAGACCACAGGCAAAAGCTTTGCAAAACTAGAAGAAATTGTACATTTCTGTCAGGCTTATTGAATCTGTTTACTACTGGCATACACGATGGCATCAATTTTACCATCTGGACCTTTTGGTCATGCTGTTTATGCTTTCTCTAGTACTTAGTTCTACCAGCTCCTCACCTGATGCCGTTCCTTCACCCTACAGGCGAAGTCCAACCTGCATGCTTAGGGCTGTCTTCATGGTCCTTGACAGCTGACTGCAATTAGAGGAGTGCTCTCCTGCAGCAGGTTGTAAGCCTGAATTCAGGGTGGAAGCTGAAGGGCTCTTTGGTTTAAGTGTAAATCTCAGTAGCTGTTTGCTGTGAGACGTCTTGAGCTCGCAACCATAAGGAGATTGGGATATGTAGGGAGTGTGGCAGATAGGAAGGAGTCTGTTGACTCTTGTGAAGGCATCAGCCAAACTAATGAGAATGCCAGGTCTGCTCCCAGGGGCCTACATCCTCTGTCCAGCAGTCTGTGCTCCCAGTAGAAGCTTCTAGAGATACACACATCAAAAAAGGCTGCAGACCCCTGATTTACAGAGATACTCTTATTGCAACAATATTACAGCCTTCGCTACTGCTGGCAGACCTCACTTGAGCTGCCTCATTTCCGAGCAGCTGAGAAATAGTTGTATTCAAATACTGCATACTGTGGTATGTGGCACTGAGACCCCTCTGGTTGTATGCCTGTCGGCAGCTGCCACCTGTTAGTGTACATGCCTCCTTGTTCCTGTATGCCTCACCTGTCAGGTTGTGCCCTTGATCAAGTTTTGGAGGCAGCACATTGTGTTTCCGTTTTCCAAGATGTGATTGTGTGTGTCCTACATTGAATTTACTGGAACATTCCCACATCTCGCAGGCTGGTTAACTCTTCCTGTGTTAAAACTGTGGAACAACTTGTTGCAAACAGTTTTAAATCATAGCCTTAAAAGCTAAGCAGCCAAGCTCACGTTGCCCTAAAATACTCCTTTATCTATTTGAGTATAGCCTGGTGTGCAAGTTCAGCAATTCAGCCTTGCCTCTCCTCTCCATCCCATTAGATGGGATCAACGACTGTTCTCACCTCTCCACATTATTTAGCGTGTCACAAGAAGCATATTGGCAGTCCAATTCAATGACCCATTACTGTACATGCTGTATGAGATTTGCCAACAAAAAACTCAGTCGCAGGAGACTGGGCAGGTGATATTAACACAGATGAACTTGGCAGTATGGGAGAGAAGAGCTGGGTCAGGAAACACAGAGGGAAATAAGATTTGTTTGTGCCAAATCCCCTTAAGGGAAGGTTTCTTACTTGTTTCATTCAGAGACCACTAAAAAGAAAGCTCTGTGATTGCCAAGATTAACAAAGATAGCAAGAGCTGCAGCGCAGTCCTAAGAAACAACACAGCACAGGGATGCTATTATGAAGCTTCCTTTAACAGGGGATCACCTTGAATGTGGTGCCACTCTTGATTTATTATTTCTAATGGGATGGAGAGGAGAGGCAAGGCTGAATTGTTGAACTGAGGAAGTCAGATGGAGAAGAAATAGTTCCCTGTCTCCTAAATTGATTGGTAAATACAGTTGAACTTGTTCAGCTAACAGTGTGAACTGTATAATAAGGAAATAAACTGGGTGAAAAGCACCCTGTGTGCAGAGGACAGTGGTGAATTCTGCTCGTGCTTTGAGGACTAGTATACATTTTCGTCTTCATTTCATGTCCCTGTTGCTGGTGGCTTTAGCCTTTTTTGAACACTCTGCCTAATTCCAGTTTAGCATTGCGGTATCCACCATGGCAAGCTTCAACTAGGTATACTCCAGAAAGGCTGTTGCAGACCCACACTAAGAAACTTGCTTAATTCTTCTTGCAAAATGCTTGGATCCAGCTGGCTGGTGCCTTCAAGGCCTTCATTTTTAGGAATATTAAATCTAACCGCAAATGAAAATAATAAAAAAGCCAAGAATGTTAGAGGAGAACTTGGTGTTCTTTTTTCTTTCCCTGTTGTTAGTTCTTGGTTGTACAGTAAGCAGTGTATTATCTAATATATCTATACTTTTTGAGGATGCCATCTTCCTGCAATGCAGTGCAGGAATAATGCCTGAATGATTAGAAGGGGATCCTGGAATGTGGGTTCAGTCACGTGCTTTTCCACAGTTTCATCATATGATCTAGACCATCTCATTTGCATCTCGCTAAGTTTTTGTTTTGCAAGCTGTAAATTAAAGGAAATGGTATTTACTCCCTTTTGAGATTAATATGAGAAGTCCTTTAGGTCAACTCACAGTGGCCATCATAAGGACTTGAGGTTTGTTTCTGTTTGGAGCTCTGGTATGAATTTGTAGTAGCTATGATGACATCTGGTTTACAGACCAAGTTGCAGTAGTCCTGCTGATGTCTGATGGTCTGTCTTTACAGATAAGAGTGTTATTTAGCATAGCCCAGTGGGTGATTTGTCCACAGTCACATAGTTGAACTAGAATGTAGGTTTCCATTACCGGCCTACGCATATTTCTGACTGTGGGTATGGAATTATAATCTCTCAGTGTCTTCAAAACTCATTCATTAGAAAATTATCTTGTCCCAGTGCCTTCCAAACTGGGAGAGGATGTTTTTCTAGTGGATGAGATAGAGGGCAGGGACCCTGTGAGCAGGCTAGTCTCCCAATAAACCAAGGCCTTGGGCTTCTGGTTCTGCACATGTGACTGAGTTGTGCCACATCACTGGCATGCAGGAAACTTTCATTGTAGTAAAACGTGTACCCAGGAACCAGCCGAGCAGAGGAGATGCCTATCAGTATTCGATTACATGCCAAAGTGTGTTTAAAGAGTATATGCTCTCATGTAGTTTTTTATCAGGGCAGAAACTGGCAGGAAATTGCTGCCTGTCTCCATCTGTCCTGTAATATTTTTAAGATATTGAAAACTATTAGAAATTAAGAGAAGTATATTCTCTAGAAAAAATACATTGTAAGAATCCATTTGTATAAAGTGTGTGAGGTGAGGTGGTTGTTTTGGATTTTTTTTAAACCAAAATGAGCAACTTAAGAAATGTAAAGCGACCACCTTGCAAGAGAGCTACTTACGTGTCTGTGATGTTGCATAAGCACTGTGGTATTTTTGGCACCTGCACACAAGTGGAAATAAGTGCGGTTCCCTTGTTGTTCAAAAAAGTTCTGATGATCTTAACCAGACCAAACAGTGCAAAAATCATGATGCTAATTTTCCTGCTATTGAATATAAATGTAACGGCAAGATGGTACCTGGCACCAGTCTTAGTGTTGGCTCTGTAAAGCAGCCTTCCAGGAAGCAGAGAGCAAGTGATCCTTGGCCACAGGAGGAGGAATGATCTGCCAGGCTGTGTTTAGGACCTTTGTAAGAACGGCTTTTTTTCAGAGCTGTATTGTAGAGGCCTTGACTGTCTCTCATCTGCAAGAGCTGAGGAGGAAACTGGCTTCATATTTACATGAGTCTGTGTGCCTGCTCTCTGGAGTCTGTGATGAACCGTTGTACGTGGTGGAGAGTGCTAATAGACTAGGAAGCCTCTTAGCATGCCTTTTTTGTCTTGCTATTTAATCACAATTGCCTTGTAAAACAATAATTGTTACAGGAGACTCTGAAAATGGCAAGGAGGAATTGCCTGTTGCCAGTGGGCTTTTTAGCTGCAGAAGACATAGGGCTGAGCTTTCTGAGGTCTTCATGCTGGTTGGATGTGGTCTGGACCGCAGTTTCTCAGGAGAATATTGGTGGGTGCAGACTGTTCTCCACTGCATTGAAGATCAGTGATGAGTGCCTAGCAACCTCATCCAAAACTGAAATGAAGACTGCATGCGGCACCTAGTGTACTGCACAAAATGCAAAGTAGAGAAATCTTTCCATTTGCTTCGTAGGACGCTTAAGTCCTTATTTTGGGAATGGTGATTATTTGTAGATGTAATGATTAGTGTCCCTTCCTACCCACTGTAACACTGGGCTGAACTGATTGAACATAGTTTATTTGTTGTCTGGTAAAAAATTATTACAGTCCTTGGTGGTTCCTTCTTGATCAGAGGAATATGGAGAGGAGTCGGGTGGGAAGAGGCATAGTCCCCAGGGGTCTGTGTCAGTTGCTGGTGTTCCAGTTACTGTCTTCTTGGTAAGAAAGAGAACCAAACTACCCCAGTTCCTGCCTTCTAGACAAAGTTTATGACTTTGAAAAGTGAGTATGTTTTGGCTTGCGTAAGACATTGACTGGGGAATCTTTGTTGTGCTCTGATTAGAGGAAAGTACCCTCTGAGCAGCTGCCTGGCATAGCTGTACAGGGGCTTAAGCAGCTTCACTCATTGAAGCCTCACACTAGTCTGTTCCATTCAAAATGATGGCTCAAGTGATGGAAAATCAATAAGGTTATTAATTTCTCTTTCAGAGCTTTTTCTGAACAGGTTCTCTTTGCATTAGCCTTCTTAAAAAGATAGATCGGAAGCAGGTTTTATGCCTAGGCTTCTGCTATTAGGTTGATGAAAATTCAGTGTTTCCTCCCCCTCTGCCCTCCAACTGTTGAGTCTCCTACTCTGAAGTGGCGCAGGAAGGGCTCTTCTATTCTTGATTCAGAGTCTTCCTTGGAAGGGTTTGGGACTGGGAAGAAGGAAAATTAGGGAGATGTTTTGGAAGGAAAGGAGTTTCAGGGATTGCTCTTGCTTGGAAGGAGAGAAGTGCGTTGTTGTTGCTGCACTGATTGCTTTCTTCAGCAGTCTCAGCTGCGATAAAGTGTTTTGGGTGTGTATTCATGGAGATTATGCCAGTGGATTTTTAATGCTGCTACTTTTTTTTTTTTAAAGATACTAGCCCATTCCATTTCTGGTTTTCAGTTTTGTGCTCTGAAAATACTTACACATTTCAAATTACTTTTCACATGCTCTGTTGAGAAAGGACAAGTGAAAAATGAAAGGAAACTATCAAATCTTAGTAATTCTTTTCTTATTGGGGAACACGGTGAGGCACAAAGTTGAAATGGTCTATTTGCACCTGAATTCACAGGCCAATACCTTTTTCTCATTTGAAAAATAATTCTGCCTTACATTTGTTGGAAGAGCTTCATAAGCAGGCAAAATTAACTAAAAATTTGTCATTCAAATGCTGACTGGTAGGATAGCTTCCTGTCAGTAGGTATTTGCAAGATGAAGTGGTGGTGGACTTTTGAAGGCAAAACAGGGAAGCTGGGTAGTCGTAAAGTTGCTTTGAGACGTGCAGTGAATAAAAATGTGACAGAAAATCTGTCCCCACTTCCCCTTGCCACTCACCTCATCCCTCCCAACAACTGCAGGAATCTCTTCTAGATCTAGAGACAGTCAATTTTTAGATGAGTGTTGGTTCAAGATCCAACTTGCCTACACATTTCCTTTTGAAAGGAGGTGTCCATGAAAAGAGACCATCACAGCTCAAGACAACAAAAAGGAACTTTTAAGTCTGAATCTGACGCAAGCTCTTCAGAGACATTTGTTGCTGTATTTACATCTGTTTCTCCCTTGGAAAATGTCAAGCTGTTGTTACGGGCGATCATCTTCATGTTTCCATACATGGGAAAACACAAATCCCAATGGTGTTATTGTTTCATTTGCTAATTTTTTTTAATATGGAACTTTTGTTTAATATGAAACAAAAGGTCATATAAGTTTTATTACTTCCTAATAAAATCAAGTCAGTGAGTCTCTCTTATCATCTAATGACCTAATATTTGCAGTAGATACTGTATCAACTTTCTGTTAAAATACTAAAAAAAAGTAAAAATCATTAGCTACCTTTTTGGGTAAAATGACAAACAGTTCTATTCTCATCTATACACAGGCTTCTCAGAAAAAGTTTTAAGATCTCTGGATTATATCCAGAGATATTTAATAGAGAACATGAAATACTTGGTCTCTCTTTGATTTCATTGTTGGCCTTCTGCCAGTAACAGGACTGGTACAGAGCATGACTGAACACCAAGCTTGGAATACAAACAAAGGAAGATCTGCTTAAAGTCCTTGTTTCTTCTTGTTTGCTTTTATTATGTCAAAGATTAGACAGAGGAAAACACAGACATTGTCTGGGTCAAGCTGAAGTGCAGTCCAAGGACAGAGCCCTTTCAAAATATTGTTGGGAAGCTTAAATATCCTCCGGATTGTTGCCTGGGTTGTTGGAGTTTGCTATTGGATACCAGTTTTTGGTAAATCCACCAAAGGAGGGCGCAGAGTTGTTTTGTTGGAATGACCAGAGAAGACTTGAACATTCAAAGTTGAAGGGTTGTGCCTTACTGAAAGCTATCTCTTGGATTCAGCATTTGTCTTTTCCTTCTGCAACTGCTCTGTTTTCAAGTTCGTATCTATAGTAGCTCATCTGCCTTTAGAATTTGTAAGACACAAATCCTTCATGTTCATCTAGATCTGTATTTCTGGTAGCGGAGCTATTCTGTGCATGGGAAGAGTGCTGCTACTTAGGCTACATCAGGAGTTTTCCAGCCTGTTAAGTGATCTTTTGCATGTGCTGATGCTGTTGCTGTACTGGTGTGAGGTGTGGGAGACCGGGAAAGTGTTGGCAGCTGCATGCACAAGGGGAGGATGGGTGATTTGCTTTGGGGATCCTGGTGCAACTTGGTGGTTCTGTTTTTGAATGCAGAGTTAATGCGTTGTGATGGAAATCCAAGAAGCACACAATACCATGAGAAGATATGCAGACACATAAGGAGTTGAGTGCATTTTGATGCTCCTGTCCCCTGAATAGCTTAAGAAGTTAACCACTAGCTGTGTTCAAATAGAGATGCCATATACATATACCTTGACCTTGTTCTGCATTGACAGACTCCATTGCTCCAAAGGAGAGGCCGTTTCTGGATTCAGTTAAAATGAGAGATCTGTAGACCATCCCCAGATTACCTCTTGGAGATGCTTACTTCAGATCCCAGTCCTTTCCTTTACTCAGATGATGTACATCTTCACTGGTCTGCTGACAGTCTCTGAGTTTTGCTATTCCTGTGCCCTCTGGCTGTCTGAGTACCTAAGCCTGTAAATGGAGAAGAGCTGGAGAATAGTACCTGAAATAGATTTGATGCTGAGAAATTTCCTTGTTTTATAAAGAAAGATCATGTTCAGGCTTCTATGTACGTCTGTGAAGGGGCTGTTGCCTTATACTCAGTGCACTTCTCAACATTAGAGTAGTTTGTTAGAGACCTCCAGACTCTAAATGGCTTCTGGAAAACAACCACCACATCCTTCATTGATTATTTCATGTTTGCCTTACAGCAGTTTTTTGGAGGCTCCTTAAGGCAACAGGATGAGAAATCAGTCACTGGAAAGTCAGCTAAGATGCTCACTTCTGTTGACACATTGCCTGGTGTAGAACAGCCTTGGGATCGTGCCTTCATTGCTGTTAAACTTCTTTATGCCGTGTCAAGCTTACTGCTTGGATGATCGTTTAATATGGTTTAGAGCTATTATCATTATATATCATAAAGCACTGTGAAGTTACTTACAGAGAGCATAAAAAAGCAAGGTTCCCTCTGGAAATACTTAGGGTAACATAAGCCAAAATAATGAGTGGAACACACCTAACCTAGGGAAATGAGGATAGTCCTCGATGCTGAGGTGAGCGTCAGGAAGATTTGGGAAGGTGCACAAGAGGCTAGGAGAGGGAAAAATCCATTCCCTCCTTGGAGAGGAGTGAAGGGGATGGAGGCCACAGGCAGGATGAATGTATGGGTGAGAGGAAGGATTAGTATGTACAGGGTGGGGACTGGGCCAGAATGAAAGTATGGGGAGCTTGAATTCAAGGTGGAACCAAAGGGTGATCAAGGCAGAGGAGTGGTCACTGTAGTGTGAAAGGAAGAGCTAGTACACGCATCAGAAATGCTTCAGGACCTTTGTTGTCAGAGCTCTGCTGAGCTCACATTTCAGAGCTGTGGCTTGGTCAGCGTGGTTACTGTGCGTACTTACCCGCTGCCATACCAGGGAATTGGCTGTCTGCAATGTTCTCGTCCTCTCAGCATGCTCGCAAGATGCATACTGTGGTAGCTCCCTAACTTTTAAGCTGAGGTATAGAGAGGCTAAAAGAGCTATCTTGTTATGTGTGTTGGGTCTGCGCGGTGGGGCTTTGGTGGCAGGGGAGGGGGGTGGCCCCTGTCAGAAGCTACTCGAAGCTCCCTCAGCTCCAAGTCGGCCCTACCTTGGGCTGAGGCTGGGCCATTGAGAGACAACAGATGCACCTCTGCGATAACAGATTTAAGAAGGGGAAAAAGAAACTACTGAGGAGACCTGCAGCAGAGGGAGGAGGGGGGAGGTGAGAGAAACACCTGTGCAGATACTGTGAGTCAGTGATGGAGGAGAGGGAGGAGGCAGTTGGAGCAGAGATTCCCCTGCAGCCCACAGGGAGAGGGCAGGCTGTGCCCCTGCAGCCCACAGAGGATTGCGGTGGGGCAGCCAGTGAAGGACCATGGTGGAGCAGAGAGAGACCTGCAGCCTGTGGAGGACCCCACGTCAGGGGAGGTGCCTGCTCTCGAAGAAGGCCGTGACTCTGGGGGCAGCCTGTGCTGGGGCAGTTGGACTCGCGTCAGAAGGGTTCGTGAGGGACTGTCTGCCATAGGAGGGACCCCATGCTGGAGCAGGGGCAGCGTGTGAGGAGCCCTCCCCGCCTGAGGAGGAAGGAGCGGTAGAGACAATCTCTGGTGAACTGACTGCACCCCCCATTCCCTGTTCCTCTGCACTGCTGAGGGGGAGGAGGGAGAGACATTGGGAGGGAGGGGACTCAAGCCCCAGAAGGAGGCGGGGTGGGGGGAAGGTGTTTGTTTGTAAGATCTGGTTTTGTTCATCTTTGTCCAGCTCTGATTTGATTGGTGACAAATTAAATTGAATATTTTTTCCCCAAGTTGAGTCTGTTTTTGCCTGTGACCATAATTGCTGAGTGAACCCTCCCTGTCCTTGTCTCGACCCACCAGGTTTCATTACATTTTCTCCTCATCGTGGTGTGGGGGGAGGAGTGAGCAAGCAGCCACATGGTGCTTAGTCACCAGGTGGGCCTAAACCACGATGCTGTGCTTTAGATATGTTGAGGTACTTGACTACAGTTTCATGATCAGCAAGTTTAAACTAATGCCCTAATCACTGGATCATCCTAGCTCCACAAGGTGTCTTTTAGCTGCTGCGTAAAAGGGCACGTATGAATAGACGCATGTAAGTGTTTAAGATGCATTAGGTAACAAGTTACTCTATCTCTTAAAAAAACCAATCTCTTCTGTATTTGAAAGCTGACTGCTCTGTTTGAGACTCTGAAAGTACCGGGGGCAGGAGTCTCATTAAAACTGTTCTCTGTGTGTTCCGGGTATTAATGACTTGAAATGAACCCAGCTCCTGCTCCAGTGAGCCGAAAAGGCTTTTTATCCAGGCTATACTGCAAGGGTGAGACAACAGCTGGGTGAGACAACAGCTGGGTCTGACAGTCTTGATGACTGACTGTGCAAACGGCTCTGTGCCTTACTTTTCCCAAGTGGCAGCAAGGTTGAGCATATCTTTGGGGGTTTCACTCTTTGTGTTCTGCAGTTCTAAGTATGAGAGACACATGTATTGCCACTGAAGGGTGCTTCATGCCCTGTGTAGGAAAGCTACTTGTGTGCTATGGGTGATGCAGTGGGTTAATTAAACCCCAATTCTGGATCCTCTTAGCCTCAAAGGAATAATCCCCTTTCAGCAAGCCATCAGGTGAGACTGTGTAGTCAGCAGAAAGCAACAGTTTGCCAGTACTAGGAGGGGTAGGAGGAGGAAGTCGTCTTCCCCAGTCAGTGTCTGGAGCAAAATCGCTTGCTGGGAACAGATAATGCCATTCTTTTCTCTCCAGCTCAGTATCTAGCAAAGTGCATCTCCTGAGGCCACCTCATCATACTCCTGATTATCTTTTGGAGTGTGTTTTGTTCTCTGAAGTAACTGACTTAAAGAGTTAGGACTTCATGGAAGTCCATTACTTACAGAGCATTTACCATGCATTTTGCATGAATGGATTTGAAGAAATGAGTGGAAACGTAAAGATGGCTTTAGGAAGTTGGGTAAAACAAAGATACTGTCTTCGGAAATGTTTGTCTGATTTTTGATAGGGTAGGGTGGATTCTTGTTTGTCCCATTGACTTTATGGGACCAGGTTGGAGCAGTGATGAAGGAACTCAGCTTCTGTTCTGAGAAACAGAAGGAAGTTTCCTGAGGTTTGCAAGGGCAGTATCTGGCAACTGTGTCTGTGTTCATGGCCAAGATGCAGTCATGACCTCAGGGAATGGGGAATTGAGTTCCCATCCACAAGAATGTTAACTTTGCTTTGTTCTTGTAGTCAGGAGAGCAGAGTATGAACTTAGAGAAGTAGCAAGATAGATGCTTTCAAAACTCAATGAAGACACAGTGAAGCAGCAATCTCTTCAGCTCTGCCAAAAAAAATTTCAGTCCTTATCATCCAGCTCTTTAACACTGTCTTCAGCCCAGCTAGAGGACAGCAATAATAACAACATTAAAGAACCCAGATGTAGTTCTGAGCTTAGTTCAGGCGGTTGTGATGTTCACGTGCAGTAATTCAATGCAAGGCTGACCCCAAGATAGCAGTGTGTCATCTTTCTTCTCCTAATTGCTTTTCTCAGCCCTGCTCACAGCTGTTACTGTGGCACTTTGCCACTGGCTCCCTTCTGAGTTGATGTTGTTGCAGCACAGGTTTGACTGCTGATGGTGAGTCCACAGGAGAAATTTGCTGTCTTAAAACAGCTATCACGTTTACGTTTGTTTCAAGTGTTGGTGTCTAGACTGCCCAGCTTTAAACCGTGACAACTGTCTGGTGACTTCCTGCATTGCCGGTGTCCATTTGCCTTCCCATAAAGAGAAGCTGGACATTGAGGACACTCTTCAGTTAACCTAATGCAAATTTTTTTTCTATTTTTTTGTTATGTGTTTGTTTTGCAGGAGTATATTGATGCTCATCCAGAAACCATTATCCTGGACCCTCTTCCAGCAATTCGTACACTTCTGGACAGATCCAAGTCTTATGAGCTAATTCGGCAAATAGAGGCATACATGCAAGGTAGGCCAACGCCTGCTCTCCCTGAAGGCTTTTGTTGTGACTAGAGAAGGAAGCAACTGGCTTCTGGAGGCTGGATGTGAGGTTTGAAGTAGTGGTTTTGGGCCCCTTGTGTTCTGTCTGTCCATGGGAGCACAAACACTGAAGCGTTCCTATGTCCTCTGGAATCTGGTGCTGCTTTTTTTCCATGTGCACGGAAGAGGTTTGCATCTGGTTAAAAACGTGATATGGATTTAATGGGGAGCATATTTACTACAGTGAGCACTCCTAGAAATCTTCTGGAAAACATTCTCTTTTTGTGTGTGCTGGTAAATTGAAATGACTGTACAAACTTAGCAGCTTGTCATAAGAATCCTGAAGCCTGAATTTGGGGGAGATTTATGGAAGAAGAAAAATGGGTTTTGAAAAGGACTGAAGAAATTAAGTTTTAAATAGAGCTAAGACCTTTGAAAAGCACTGAAAGCCTTTTGTACAATTGCTAGGAGGAACATAAATGCACTTTTGGTGTTGGCAAGTTCCCTGACATAGACTGTTGCTGTTAATTGACATTATTTGCGTTGTGTTCCCATGTTTAGAAGTCGTTCTTTTTCAACCTGAATAATTCTAGTATCTTATCATTGTGACCACTGTAACTGTTGGGTTAAGTTAGTCTTTCATTCCCTTTCTACTTCTGTTGTTGTCATATTCTTGAAACGTGATTGGCTTTTGAGTTTAAATATAGTGTAGCTCTTGAAGTTACTTTCATATGTTAGATGACTATACTTGAAGGAGTTGCTGAGCTACGTTCTAATGGGGTGTTACTGGAATGACCTTTGTCATTGTATTATCAGTATCTTGATGGTCAGATAAGAAGCCCATCAATTTGTGTTTTTATAATTGTAGATTTATAGACATAATGTTTGCATCTGACCTACCTGACCCCATCAGTGTATTTATGTAAAAATAAGACTAATAATTCACAGCACTCTCCATTGTCTTTTGGAATCTCTCTAGGAGAAAATGTTCAATTAGTTTAAAAGGATTTTGTTTTAGAGTGGTTATTGCTGTTTGTGAGTGGGAGAGAGATGCTGAGGGAAACCTGTGCTCTGAGGAAGTGATTGGGATTTTGTTCTAGCAGTGGAGAGATTTAGTAGGGTTTTTTTTTTTCTTAAATTGCTATCAGTATTATTATTGTTATCCCTACGAGAACAGCGTGTTCGAGAGAGCATCCAGTTTTTGCAAGTGGTTTGTCTTGTGCATATTTTGGCCTCCTCTGGTCAAACTGATGAGAAAAAGAAAGAAATGCTTAAGGAGGAAACAGAAAAAAGTAGGCTTGTATTCAGTTAAAACTGACACTATAAAGAGAAGCTGTTAATGAAGTTGAGGAATGAGGTAAGGAAAAGGTTCACCTGTTCTCCCTGGCCACTGCAGTGTTAGGTGACCATATTTCCTCTGTCCCTGTGTTCCCCCTCACACCCTCCCCTTCTCATCTTATTTCTGTCTCATCATCAGAAATAGCGTGACAGAGACCTTGAACCAACTTTGTATTTAGCAGGGGAAATCTCAGGAGAGCTGAGTAATTGGCTAACTTCTTGTTCTGGCCTAAGTAGATCAGCCTCTGTATTCCTGCACATAATGATCTGCAGTGACAAAAAGTTAATCCCTCTAGACAGTGTTGTGGGTTTTTTCCCCCTCCTTGTTTTCACCTGCTAAATTGTGTTTTCTGCTTTGCAGCTGTCATGTCATATTCCAAGGCTGTGAGCTCTTAGGAAACTCAAACAAGAAGTAATACATGTGTGAATAGCATGAGTTCTTAGAAGCCACATCTTTTTTTGTTCTGAAATTTCAAAATGAAAGTTGCTACAAAGAAAATAATATCCTAGTCTTTAGCTGTAACTAGAGAACCCAGTTTATGACAGGATATCAAATTGATGTGATGGGTTAAGTTCAGTGCAAGCGATTATGTTTTCCAAAGGAATGCCATAAACTCTGGAGGGTTGAGTATGTTTCTAAGGAGAAATCTTCTGCTGTTGAAAGTCTTTCAAAAGAAAATTCAGTGGTTGTTTACAGACTGGTTTTGGATTCAGCTGATCATTACATCTGTTTGAATTATGTTTTAAAGTGACTATAACTGAAGTATAGTCTTTATTTGTGATCTTCAGTTTACACTTCATTTCATCCCTGTAGACCTTACAAGAGCTGTATAACTGAAGATTTGCACCAGTTGGGTTAAAAGGGAGGATGCCCACATGCTCTACTGACTCCAGTTTGTACGGTGCTGAATTCTCCTCCCTCTTTGTTGCCTGCACCTTTGAAAATGGCAGATGTTGCTGAGGTGACTGCGTTCTGCAGCAGCAGTGCCCCATGTTCTATGAACAGCTTGATTTTAAATGTGATTATCTTTCAGATGTCCAAGTTAATGCCTTGCCTGTCATTTTGACAGTGAATTCTCCATGCTTCCTGAAAAGGGGAATCTCTGAAGTGTCTAAAGCTGGGCATCTGGACATGTGTAAGCTTCAGAAAGTCCTGTAGCTTGCCCTTTAAGTCAAGTGTCAGAGTGACAAGTACTTTGATCCAGCCTCCTGAGAATGGTTTGGAAAGATGCTTTGTAGCACACTCCTTGTCTCTGCTACCACAGTCTGTGACCACTAAAGGAAATGAAATGGAAGAGAACTAGTAACTAAGCAAGAGTTGTACATGTAATCTGAGGGAAAGCACAGGGTTGAACCTGGGCTTTCCATGTCCTAGACTGACACTGTAACCAGTCAGTCCTTGTGGAAATACAAGTTCACAGATTTGCAGAATCATTGAGGTTGGAAGAGACCTCTCAAGATCATATAGAATCATAGAATCATAGAATGGTAGGGGTTGGAAGGGACCTCTAGAGATCATCTAGTCCAACCCCCCTGCTAAAGCAGGTTAGCCTAGAGCAGGTTGCACAGGAATGCATCCAGGCGGGTTTTGAATATCTCCAGAGAAGGAGACTCCACAACCT
>VZSC01012814.1:150634-194881 GCA_013398225.1 Steatornis caripensis | reverse complement strand
ATCCCTCAGCTTTATACCGAGTATGATGCGTATGGGATGGAGTACTCTGTTTGGCCAGGTTTGGGTCACCTGTCTGACCCACTTCTCCCCACCACAGGGTTGCAGGTGTGACCACTTCTCTGCTCTTTCAGTTCCATTGCATAAGAAAGTTAGAAGAAGCAAGCATCAACCTTGGTCTCCATAAGGATAACTATAAGCAAGAGCCTTTCTGCATACCATTCCTGCTGATGTTCCAGCACTAACTATAAACATCAAGCCTTATCACTGCTAGAAGCAGCTACTGACTGGAAAAAAGTGCAGTTAACTTCAGAGAGTGCAGCTTCTCAGAAGAGACGTAACTAAAAAGTAAAGTTACTAAGAGAAGATTGATTCTGTCCTAGCCCAAACCAGGACAGGATGATGTGACTGTGACTCTTTTTTCTTTGATAGTTCTCTCTTCCACTATATTAAAGCCCGCACAAGACCCTGTAGAGCGAGGCAAGGGGATGTGCATGAGGGGACAGAACTGTGGCACCACAGGGCAGGCACTCATAATACGTGGCAGGGACTTAATGGTACTGAACACCCTTGAAGAGGTTTGTCTGATAGCTCTTGTACTAGAGGATCAAGGAGGTCATCCTCCAGATCACGCTGGTGCATTGTCTGGGACAGGGCGTTACTTAGCACACTGGGACTTTTAAACTTTTAGAACTTTTGTTTCATTTCCTCCCTTGGTGCCTGGCAAAATCATGAGGAACACTGACGGATTGCAAAATTTCTCTCCCATGTAAATATGAAAATGGTGGAACAGATAGTGTTTTACAGGTCTCACCCTCCTGCCCACCCTAACAAGGCCTGCTCCATGATCAGAATAGCTGCAGCTTTTCCCCCTTGCTGCAGCTCAGCTGCCATCTTCTTTAGTGTCTGCTGGGGCAAGGAGGGCAGTGAGCACTCAGCTGTTACTGAGAGTGTTAACTTTAGATGCTGCATTGAGATTCCTGCATGAGGGGAGCGTTCATGTTTCAGGTCCTTCTTAATTAGCTTGAGGATGCCATGGGGATGTTTGCTCTGGTCTGTGATTAAGTGCCAGTGAGCAGCCAGCAGTGAAATCTATCCTGCAGAGACGCAAGGTGTCAGTCTTGCAGATGTCTACCCACCTCATGTCTTTACTGAAAAAGAGTATATGAATATTCTAAATGATGTCATTCTTTTGACCAAGGGACACTAAACATACTATGAAGGCGATGGAAGACATTAACGTTCAGGAAGAGCTTTATCCTTTCTGGTTTGTATTTTATTAATGTTTGAAGGTCCCCTAAGACCTTGGTCATGTGGGAAAGTTCAACTTTACTAAAACAATTTCTTCACTTAACACTGAGAGCTTATCCTATCACACCAGCTTACTTAGTTGCTGGTGAGTTGACAAGATGTCCATCCAGGTAAGTAGTAGCAACACTGAATATGAGCCCCATCCTGTGCTAAGTTCTGGTTTGTATGTAATACAATTACATGCAGTATTGTGGGCAAGGCATAGGTTAATATGACTGAGATTTTAGGATCTCTAATGCCAATGTAGTTTCATTTCAGGCAGATTTGCAGGGATACTTACATTTTCCTAATAGTCCAGTTTGACTTGCATTACCTGGTGTTTCCAAAGCAATGCAATGCCTAGAGCCTCAGGGCCGGGAACCAGGCATTTCTGATCTCTGTTGTTAAGATTCAGAGCCTTGACGACAGCCCTGCTTAGTCTCTTGATCTCTAAAATGCTAGCCAAACTTCCCTGCTTCACCAGGGGAACCTTTTGAGGGTTAGTCAGCCCTTGGGAAGCTTGTGAATGTGAGGTTTGAACACTGGGAGGAGGGGGTGAGTATGGTAAAATGTCTGGTCACAAGGCTGCTGTGGTTCTGGGACAAACTAATGGAGTAGTTGTGAACCTCCTGTACTGGAGGTTTTACAAACAGGTTAAATAGACAAACATCTGCCAGTGTTGCTGTTAGGAGCATTTCTTCTTGTTGGAATGCAGTGGGACTGGGCTAGGTAACCTGATAACCTTCCCAGACCATTATTTTCTGATATTGACTGTCCTTCAGAACAAAAAACATCAGCTATTGACAGCTTGAGCCAGGGAGATTAAGAGAGTCATGCTGAAATATTAATAGATGCCTGTCCTGTGTGGGGCCAGCGCAGAGGGAGACCTGTAGCGTTTATGCTTACCTGTGCTAGCATAAGAGCTAAGCAGTCCGAGTAGTCTTGGGCTCCCGCTGAGGCAAAGTCTCCATGGGTAAGTGCAGCCAGACCGGCATATGTTTGGCTGTTCTCCCTTGCGAAAAGCAGTATGTTTTACCTGGAGACAGTCACGTTACTTTGACTATGTGACTTCTGGGCTGAAGATGGCTTCATTCTGCTTTTTTGGCATGCTGAGAGAGGAGCTGTGGGCTTGGCTGCACCTGTCACTGTGGACATGGCGCAGCAGGAGCAAGTATTTCTTCCCTGGTGGAGAAATCTGTGGAATGAGTTTGTCGCTTGCTTCACAAGGGCGAGGCAGTTGAGTGATGCATTCCTGAATCAGCAGGCTCCTCTTGCTTTGTGGCGTTAGGCAGCCACACATTAGATCTAAAGCTATAAATTGTATAATTTGCATAAGATATTAGGCAGAGAAGCACAATGGGACAGATGCTAATTGCTGATTTGGGAATCCTCATAAGCATTTGCTAGGAGATAAACTGCAGTTACTTCAGTATTGAGCAATTAGTGTTGGTTTTCTACAAGGAGAGAAGTGTATCACACCAACTGATTTCTTGTACTGTGTAATTTGCGTGTGCTGTTGTTGCTCTTGGGGACAATTTTTTAGTCCTATTTAAGAAAGTATTTGTTTAAAACATGCTAGTTTTGGCAGGAAGGCAGATGCAGTTTGGGAAGGGTGCTTCCACCAAGAAAGCTAGCCAGTTCAAATGCACTTTCCTTGTATTTTGCTGCAGAGCAATGAATTCTACAATAAATTCTTTGGCATTCCATAGCTCTGTTCTGGGTTGTCGTGCAGGTGTACCAGATTGCAGATGGGTTTTTGTTTGGTTGACTTTCTGCTGCCTTTACAACCCGGTGTCTGGTATGAATTTTGGGGGTAAAATCTACACTGATACTTCGTTGCAGTTACAAATTTTGACTTTGAGTTTTCTGATCAGTTGTTAGACTGCCAGTTAGTTAAACTGCCAAATCTTAAAATGTGTTTGCCTAGATAGCAGAAGTGCTATGGGGAGTACAGAGCTCTGCATTTGCTAGGTTTTGTAGTCATTCTGAGTGTTGTGTCTTTCAACACTGCCCCAGAATGTTTGCATGCCTTCCCATTTTATGAGCTGTTTATGAAATACAGGCAATTCTGTAAGTGCGATGCTTTCCCTCAAGGTCCTGTGCTGTGGGAAAGTAAATGTCCTAGACACTAGAGCTGATTGTAATTGTTTTTGTTTTCCAGTATTTTGAAAGAAAATAATGTTAGAAGAGATCAAAAAATATCCATTTTATTTTCAAGGAAGAAATTATCTTTCGTAATGAACTTAAAAGGGATGGTGGAGAGAGCATTTTTGAGATTTCAGAATTTGGAGAAGAAGAAAAGAGAGGAAAATATCTCCTCTTTTCCTGCCCTTCCTCTCCCACTCTTACTGCATAGCTTGCTGGCCCAAGAAAAAGGTGACTTGTTCTTTCAGACACCTATATGAGGTGAGAGTAAAGGAGCTTTACTTTATGCATAACTGAAAAACATCTTGCCTCACACCTATGACGAAAATGCAAGTCATGTTATGGGCAATTTGGCTTGTCCATTTGCTTTGAACTTAACATTAAGGATTTACTATAGCTGTAAAATAGTTATATGCAAAAGTAAAACATGAACTGCGCTCACACTAGTGGGGAGCTGGAGTTATAGGATGAGTCCCATTTAGGAGGGTCTGAGGGCTTGCCTGCATTAGGTGTCTTGCTTTTCATTCCTTTTAGTGAATGACAGCTCTAATGTGGATGCTCTTACACAACTTCCTGCGTGGGAGGGGGGATGAACTGTACCAGAAGAAAGCAACTTTGTAGTCTGTATAACTACATCCATGCAGGTGTTGGGGCAGGGTTACTGTTCCAGATGGTAATTGCACCTCTGGCAGGAACTGCTCTGTGGATACAGCGTTTTGCAAGTGCGTGCCTGTTCTGAGCCAAGATCATGCAACGCTTTGCCTCTTTGCTCTTGCCTTGCTCCTTAGAGTGATTATTTTCAAAGACACTGTTGTGAATTAGGACAAATCCTTTGTGAAACACGCTAAAGATGTGTAACCAGTGCCATCATTTAAGTGGTTAGAGATGCTTTTAAAATTGTTTATGTAACTGAATACACTGAAACAATAGTGATACCTGTGCCACACACAGGCATACATTGCTCTCTGGAGGCAGAGATGGGTGGAGGACCTTACACGGTTGGTTTGTAAAGGTTTGTCTACCTGGGACTGGCTTCATGCACCAGATGCAGCAGTAGCAGCCACCTAAGCTATTGCTGAGGCAAAAGATAGGGAGCAGCTGAAACAGCTTCAGCGAATGCTACATATGTGCCTGTGAGGCTGCCTCCCTCCCCCAGAACACAAAAACCAGAAAGACAGACAGACCAGTTATGCACACCAAACCTTCCTTTCTTTTGTTCTTCCTATAAGGAAATTGGACTTTCTATGTGAGTTCAGTATCCAGGCTTACCAACATACACAACATAGCCAGGCTTATCAAGTCCCAGCCCACCTGTTGAAGGCACTTTATCAGCCAGCCTGTTCCAGAAACCCAGGGTGAGCCAGTGGGAAGAACAGTCAGGTTTTCCTCCTTATCTTCACCTTAGTAGAAACATTTAGGTTGAAAAACACCCATAAGATGCATCAAGTCCAACCGCTAGCCTACCACTGCCCAGTCCACCACTAAACCATGTCCCTGAGCACCACATCTACACGTCTTTTAAATACCTCTAGGGATGGTGACTCCACCACTTCCCTGGGCAGCCTGTTCCAGTGCTTGACAACTCTGTCAGTGAATAAATTTTTCCTGATAGCCAATCTAAATCTCCCCTGGCACAACTTGAAGCTGTTTTTTCTCATCGTATTGCTTGTTATTTGGGAGAAGAGGCCAACATGCACCTTGCTTACAGCCTCCTTTCAGATGGTCGTAGAGAGCGGTAAGGTCTCCCCTCAGCCTCCTTTTCTCCAGACTAAACAACCCTAGTTCCCTCAGCCACTCCTCATCACACTTGTGCTCCAGACCCTTCACCAGTTTCCTTGCTCCTGTTTGGACACACTGTAGCACCTCAGTGTCTTTCGTGTAGTGAGGGGCCCCAAACTGAACACAGTATTCGAGGTGCGGCCTCACCAGTGCCAAGTGCAGCGAGACAATCGCTTCCCAGATCCTGCTGGCCATACCGTTTCTGATACAAGCCAGGGTGCTGTTGGCCTTCTTGGCCACACTGCCGGCTCATATTCAACTGCTGTCAACCAGCAACCCCAGGTCCATTTCAGCCAGGAGATTTCCAGCCACTCTGCCCCAAGCCTGTAGTGCTGCATGGGGTTGTTGTGACCCAAGTGCAGGACCCGGCACTCAGCCTTGTTGAACCTCATACAGTTGGCCTCAGCCCATTGATCTGGCTTGTCCAGATCCCTCTGTAGAGCCTTCCTACCCTCAAGCAGATGAATACTCTTGCCCAACTTGGTGTCATCTGTGAATGTACTGCAGATGCGCTTGATCCCCTCGTCCAGGTCATTGGTAAAGATATTAAAGAGAACTGACTCCACTACTGAGCCCTGAGGACCACCAGCCGCCAACTGGATTTAACTCTGTTTCCCACAACTCTTTGGGCCTGGCTATCCAGCCAGTTTTTTACTTAGCAAAGCCTGTCCCCCTCGAACCCATANGAATAAATTTTTCCTGATAGCCAATCTAAATCTCCCCTGGCACAACTTGAAGCTGTTTTTTCTCATCGTATTGCTTGTTATTTGGGAGAAGAGGCCAACATGCACCTTGCTTACAGCCTCCTTTCAGATGGTCGTAGAGAGCGGTAAGGTCTCCCCTCAGCCTCCTTTTCTCCAGACTAAACAACCCTAGTTCCCTCAGCCACTCCTCATCACACTTGTGCTCCAGACCCTTCACCAGTTTCCTTGCTCCTGTTTGGACACACTGTAGCACCTCAGTGTCTTTCGTGTAGTGAGGGGCCCCAAACTGAACACAGTATTCGAGGTGCGGCCTCACCAGTGCCAAGTGCAGCGAGACAATCGCTTCCCAGATCCTGCTGGCCATACCGTTTCTGATACAAGCCAGGGTGCTGTTGGCCTTCTTGGCCACACTGCCGGCTCATATTCAACTGCTGTCAACCAGCAACCCCAGGTCCATTTCAGCCAGGAGATTTCCAGCCACTCTGCCCCAAGCCTGTAGTGCTGCATGGGGTTGTTGTGACCCAAGTGCAGGACCCGGCACTCAGCCTTGTTGAACCTCATACAGTTGGCCTCAGCCCATTGATCTGGCTTGTCCAGATCCCTCTGTAGAGCCTTCCTACCCTCAAGCAGATGAATACTCTTGCCCAACTTGGTGTCATCTGTGAATGTACTGCAGATGCGCTTGATCCCCTCGTCCAGGTCATTGGTAAAGATATTAAAGAGAACTGACTCCACTACTGAGCCCTGAGGACCACCAGCCGCCAACTGGATTTAACTCTGTTTCCCACAACTCTTTGGGCCTGGCTATCCAGCCAGTTTTTTACTTAGCAAAGCCTGTCCCCCTCGAACCCATAAGCAGCCAGTTTCCCCAGGAGAATGCTGTGGGAAAGAGTGTCAAAGGCTTTACTAAAGCCTGGGTAGACAACATCCACAGCCTTTCCCTCATCCGCTAAGGGGGTCACATTGTCATAGAAGGAGATCAGGTTAGTCAAGCAGGACCTGCCTTTCATAAACCCATGCTGACTGGGCCTGATCACCTGGTTGTCTTGATGGCACTCAAGATGATCTGTTTCATAACCTTCCCCAGCATCGAGGTCAGGCTGACAGGCCTGTAGTTCCCCAGATCCAACTTACTGCCCTTCTCCTAGATGGGCATCACATTTGCTAACCTCCAGGACCTCCGTGGTGAGCCAGGACTGCTGATAAATGGTGAAAGTGTCTTGGTGAGCACTTCCGCCAGCTCCCTCGGTACACTTGGGTGGATCCCATCCAGCCCCATAGACATGTACGTGTCTAAGTGGTGTAGCAGGTCACTAACCATCTCCCATTGGATTATGGGGGCTTCATTCTGCTCCCCGTCCCTGTCTTCCAGCTGGCAGGTGGCTCAATAGCCTGGATACTTAAACAGTGACCATTCCTTCTAATTTCAAGTCCAGATTGATTCACAGTCTGGTTTACCCACAAAAAGAAGTACCATCTTCTTTCCACAACACACATTTCTGTCTGCATTGGCCATTTCACCTTTTACTGGGGCTTTGAACCTTGGTATAAACAAAGCCCAGCTAGTACTGAGACAGAACTGGGACTCCAAGCATAATAGGCATTTACTGGATAAGAATCACATCCAGACATGCACATACTTCTCTGAATCTGGCAGTACTTGTCTTATCTTTGTTATTTATGTCTTTGATTTACCACAAGGATTTTATCTTTAACAAAAAAACCCCAGTCATAGTCTTCTATTCAATCCTAAAATCACATTTTTTTTCCTTCTGTTTTAGGAATAGGAAAGAATCCTTAAGCAAATTTTGTCTCCTAAATGTAAAAATATACCAAATTTTAGGCATATTTTTAACAATGTGAGTTAGAAGTGCACTGGATCATTAGTGTCTGCTTAGTTGCAGTGAATGTAAAAGCCTGCCTGGAACTGAGGAAGAAACCAAATGAATTTTGTATTTAATTTAATGTGTCTCATCATATGCAGCTGGTTTTGATCCATTTTCCTGCCCTCATGCAGTCTTTGTTTTTCATATTATTTTGTCCAAGTGAATTTCTTTTAATAACTTTCCATACTCGGTTAGCCTTTAAAGGAAAATTTGTTCTTCATTTTGTAAAGGTAGATCTGTATGCACTGAATGTTTGTTCAGGCTTATAGAGAAGTTTGTTTTCTTTGAAACCTAAACGTCAGTAGGCTTTCGAGATCTCTTCTTTTTTGATTTTAGAAAAAGAACTGATTTTTTCAAAACATTTTCTGGTTTGTGCTCTGATGGTGTGATTATTTTCCACTGTATATACCACATACTTCTAAACACTAAGGTGGTTTTGGCAGCTGTAGGGCATAAAGTACTAATCTAGGAACTGCAGCATCGTTATCTCCATTAAAGAAAGGATATTGTGTCAGCCAGGAAGGTACAGAGAGATATTTGAAGTTGTTAAAGGCAAAGCTGTAGAAGAAAGAGCTCCTCTGTGTTGGGGCTTGAAAGACTTGATCCTGTTCCAGCCTTTCTGATAGTGCCTGGGTAGTTATTAATCTCTCCACCCCCTTGTTTCTTCATTTCACACCTCTGTCCTTCATCAGTGCAATTTGTTTGGTTTGAAACTTCTCTGAGGGAGACACTACATCTTATCAGGTGTTTTGCGTTGCTTAAAATGTGCACCTTCCAATGCCACTGTAATACGAATGATCTTACGATGTTAGGGGAAAATGGTTGAGATTCCACCATGTCTACATAGTTTTTAACTGTAACTGTATACAGAGTAAATGCTTTGAAACAGTATTTAGTGAAAGCTGAATTCTGAGCTATGACCTGGTTTCTTTAGACTTTCAGGTTTCGTCATTATTTTGAAGCCTGCAGTATCTGATGCTAAAAATACACTGTGCTGAGCTTCCCACGTGTAGGTAGTTATATAAATCTTGCCATAAATAATACTCGTTCTCTTGATCATAATAGAAGTGTCTTGACATGCAGTTCATAAGGGATTTGCTCAAAGCAAACCAAAATTGAGTAGAAAAACACAGATTAGAATGAGAGTTCCTAGGCCTATTTAGATCCTGCTTTTATAGCATCACTTCAATCATTTCATGGCTTTGTCATTTCTCCAATATGTGGACAAATCTGAAGAGGACTAAGGAGAATCCTCACTCATTCTTCAGTCAGCTGTGAAATGTGAAGGGTTGGCACTGCACCTTTACAGCTGAACACCGTAAAAAAGTTTAAGCTAAATATCTTAATAGTCTGTCATTGTGCTTGAGCATAAGCATAAGCAGTCCTTTACATATCTAGTGAGGCTATATCCAGCTGTAGCCCTATACGTAGCCATTTTGTAGAAATGCTTGAGACTATAAAAATGAAACACTGAGTAGTTTGAAAATCCTGGTTGATGTGTAGTTACTGGGAGAAGGTGTATTTTATAACTGGGAGGGAAAAAAGCATAGGTGAACCATTAGTATGCAAGGCAGAGTTCTTCAGGCTGGCAAGCCCTGTGCTGTAGTCAGTTTCCTGAATCCAGGTATCTTGAGTCAACCAAACATCCCCCAACCCCACCCCCTAATTCTCTTTCTGGACTGAAGTATTCTGGTCACAGAAAAGTCCAAGTGCATTTTAAGCTTGGGAAAAAAAAAAAAAACAGAAAAGAAAAAAGATTGATGCTGAAGTGGGGGGGGATAACTTGCAGGTATCAATATAGCAAAGCACAGATGCAAAGATTAGTGTAGGTGCAAGCTCGTACTAAGCAAACTGAAGTGAAGTCAGTGAGATGGGAGCGCGTGGTGCAGCTGAGCTCTGAAAGAGTGTAAGTAGCAAGCATACGCCAGAAGGTCTTACTAGGATCTCAGGACTGATTTAATTAGGAAGCAAATATTTTGGCTTAATTCTCAGAAATGAGCAATCCCTACTTGTATGAATCCCGGTTTTGCCTTAGGCCTCTTCTGTCAAGTGATGGATGTCATGGGCATCCAGTCCACTAGTCTCTCGGCCCTGTAGTTGGCCTTCACTTGTCTGAGTTTATCCCTGCACACCCTGCTTCAAGCTGAAAAATAAGATTGTAAAATCATTGTACCAGGAACTGCTGTGAATTTTGTTTCTGCAAAGAAACAAAACTGCAGCTTGTTAGACCTATTACTAACAGCCAAACTCCACAGAACTTAATTCAGACCTTAAAATAAACCTCGAGCGTGAAGAAAATTACCGTGCACGGAACAGGAAGGCAGGAATGCTCAGACAGCTCTGGAGGAGTGAGATCTGTCTCCTACAAAGGATGGTGGGGTTTTCGGTGCCCTGGTCTTTCTGNGACCTTAAAATAAACCTCGAGCGTGAAGAAAATTACCGTGCACGGAACAGGAAGGCAGGAATGCTCAGACAGCTCTGGAGGAGTGAGATCTGTCTCCTACAAAGGATGGTGGGGTTTTCAGTGCCCTGGTCTTTCTGTCTCCACAAAAGCTAGCCTACCTGCTCCCCGGGACCCGTGCAGAGCCTTCGTTATGCTAGACCACTGGAATAGGAAGGAACATGTATTGATTTTAAGAAGTAGAAGGATTGCAGTGTTTCATTTTAAAAGTATGTCAGTTCCTTTGTGGGTGACAGGTCTCATTTTTGTGCTACACATGGGCTGAGAATTGTGCGTAGCTCTGCTTTGAGTTACCCCTGGTCTGGGTGCAGTAGGGGTAGTTTGTTGTTTTCCAGAAGGCAATTTAAAGATGAATGGAATTACTCAGGTTTACCTCCAGCACTCCTCATCCAGCTGATTTGATTCTACCTAACACTTGTGGGTCAGATCTCTGAGTTCACTGCCTTTTGATGTACAATGGTGTAGTGGAAGAATTTCAGTCTTCTGACCTTTAGTTGTTGTTCTGTCATTTCTCTGCCTTCCCTTTTTCATTCTGGCTACATGATCAATGAATGTAAGATTGAGCAGGGACCATTTCTGGGAGGATACTATCTGTTTCCCTTAAAAGGGAGGCAGGGAACATGAGTGAGAGAAGGCAGATTAAGAGGAATAGGAAATTCAGGCTGTGTAACGGGGTTGCATTAATAATCATAAGAATAAATTGCTAGTCTTAGCACTGCTTTTTGAAAGGGATACTGCAAAAGAAGTCAGTAGTTAAAATTTAAGCAGTTTTGGGGTTTTGTGACGCTATTTAAAACCTAATTAATAATGAAATTATTTGATAGAACTTAATGCCAGTTATTACAAAGTAGTGAGAGAACAGATATTCAAACATCAAAAATTTTGTGTCGGCATGACCATAGCAGTTAGACTTTTAGGAGAACAAACATGGGAAAAGATTAAATTAAAAAAACAAACAGCTATTTGCTCTGTCCATATCAAATAACATGCTAAAAGAAGGTACTTAGAGCAAACAAAGCCTTTTTTTATCGTTTATCCTCAGTTCCAGGTGTCATCAGTGCTGGAAGCAGCTCTTCTCGTACTGCAGCTCTCTGCTCACCCTAGTGAGAAGAAAAACGTCATTAGAGAACATCTGCTCTAGTTCAGTGGCTGCAAGCATCAAACAAGGTTATTCATAAGAGAACCTGAAGCCACCTAATTCTAGGTTGTATGCATGTACGAGACTAGAGCATGAATTCCACCGGAGAGTGCTTATTCTTAGAGGAAAAAAACCCAGACAAAACGTTCCAGTATGTGAATGCAGGTGCCTTGCCTACGTGCTAAATCTGAGTGCGGAGCTTGACAGACATGGTTTGTCTTCTGTGTGTCTGGAAATGCGTGCGCATTTCTTCCTTCCCATTTTATTAAGTCTTAATTGTGCCAGGGCCCCCACTGCGGAGGATTTCTGACCTGCACAGTATTTGCTTGTTTGAAATATTGCAAGTTCATTCCACAATGAGCTTCCATTGATGGTAGTAGCCACTTTTCCCGCCAAGCCGGGGAAGAAGAGGTAAGAGCAGTTTATGTTCTCTTAATGAAAGGTTTCTCTATAAAGACCACTGTACTGGTGACAGCGGGATTGCTTCTCTAGGCTCTTGTGAACACTGGCCACTTGAGCAACATCCACGCTACGTGCTGTGGCCATACGCACATGAGGTCTTTGAACCAAACATCCGCTGTGCCCCATCCCAATGCTGCAGTCACTTGTCTGCATAGGATGTGGCCCAAGGCTGTGCAGTTCCAGGGCACCATACAGCTTTTTCTGTCACTTTTGTCAATGAGTAAATGTGTTATAGATGGATCGAGAGGCTTGTAGTAAAAACCTTGATGGACTGAGAGTGTTTAATAAAATTTCAGGGATAGTTTTAATTTGCTTCTTAACAGGAAGTTTATGAAGTAGCTGAAGTGAAAGTGGGGTGCCAGATCTATCCCATGCCTGAATTAAAAAAATAAAAAACCTCCAAACCTAGCTACAGATTTCTGTGTTCATATCGTCTGGGTCAAGACTGTAATCTGAGTTAACTACACAATATACATGTGTCCTTTCATACCAGCAGTAGATCTGTACTTGCTTGGTAGTGCTGTATTACACACAGGATCTAATGCCTAGTCTTTTGACTTTTAATCATTCAAACAGTGATGTTTGCCTCACCGTTGCAGAGTACTTCTGGCAAGCAAGAACAATGAGAAGAGACACAATTTAAGCTTCAGATGCCAATATCCCCTGAAGTAACCAAAACCTAAAGTGGTGGGTTTTTTCCCTGTCCTCATCTGTCAACAGCTCCAAAATTGTAGTGTCCCAGTCTTGTCTCTAGAGCCCTTCTCTATTCAATCTGCCTTAAGCCAAGTAAGAAACTCAGGTGTTTTGTGTGACATAAGGAGTGCGAGAGACCTGATGGGACCCCTGGCTACCGGTCTTCCTTCATCATCTTCTGCTTTCTCAGTGTCAAACTAAGGCCAGTGTCAGTGCTGGCTTTGTTGACTGTTGACAGAAGAGAAGAGGGGTTATGGAAATGCAGTACAGATTGTCATTCAAGCAATATAAAACGTGTTTAATAAAAAGAGCTCTGGGGATTGAGCACGAAGAAATCTGCGCAATGAAACACTTTTCTTACACTCGCTGTCCACCCTAAATTACTCTCCTCTTTTCTGCTTCACTAGCTAATCTCCAAAAGTACTTGTGGGCTTTCAAGTTCGATCAGATTGCAAGGAGCAGCCTCTTGGAAGAAGGGATCAGAGAAAGATTAACACCACTGGGAACTTGGTGTTTACGATTTCAGTGGTGTGATTTAGCTTTCTCCTTTATAATGGTTGTCATTAGGGCTAAATAAATGTCGTGGCTTTTAAAAACAGTTGAGAAGAGAGAGACTGCTTTGTAGTTTGAAACAAAACATATCTTTAGGGCTGGGTAAGTTATCCGGAGTTGAGATAGCATGGTAATTAAAATTAATTATAATTTAATGTAATGATCCTTATCCTGTAGGAAGACTTGTTTGCACAAAATGAAGTATTACACATACTAAAGTCAAAAGTTTGAAGTCAGGGAGGAAGTGTCTGTGGTCTGGCGATACATCACAAAATGCAGTTCAAATAAACCAGATTATATTTGGTTTTTAATTAAGCTTAATATATGTGTCCATGAAGAGTTGCAGCTAAACTTTGGTAGACTGAGTTGACCAGAGAACTGCTGTTCCTGAAATAGGATTTATTTGTTATTTTTCTATTGCATTTACCATTTGAGATGTCTCTAGCTGATGGCTGAGTAAGATAATCCTGGGACGAGTCTGCCATTTGTCACAAGGCTTCCTAAAGTGTCTTTTGCCAGTGCTGACCTTTATGGTACAGAACGAAGGTGCCCTTACTGAAGGGTTTTCCATAATGGGAAAATGCCCATCGACCAAATTCTCACCGCCATCCTGTGAACGACTCTCCTGAGAACCAACGCCCCTGATGTAATTACTAATTCAAGTGATACTACCGAGATCGGAGACACCTCTTTGATTTGATTTTCAGTCTTACAACGTCCTGAAATACTATGCTCGGCTGTAGCAGGCGAAGCCTAAAGCAGCAATAGTCCTCTGTGTTCGCTGTGCAGAGCATGCTGTGTGTCGCGTTGCAGGGGCAGGTTATTTCTGTGTCATGGTTGTATCTAGCTATGAGCATTGTGTGATGCAGGAGAAACACACTTTTCTTCCAGGCTGTATCTTTTTCCCAGTAATGGGGTAGCTCTTATTGCCAGGCATGCATTAGCTCAGAATCCTAGCAGCTTCTGACTTTACAGCTCCTTTTCAAGGTAAAAGGAAGAAGATGGGCTATGGAAGGGAGTTAACGCAGATGAGGTTCCTTTCATGCTGCAATGGACTAGGGATGCCTGTCAACTGAGCACATCTCCTTGGCGAGGTGGGAGAGTGAGAGCGTTGTATAGAATTTCTCTAGGATTCAAAACCAGCATCTGACCAAAAACCATCTAACAAAAACCCCCCAAACTAATCCAGCTACAAAATCTGATTCTTGGTTTAAAGTTAACCTAAATGTAAAGCTTATTTCCAGCTATATGTTATTGCCTGTGTTCTTAATTGGAATTGATGAGCAGAACATGTATAGTATGGCAATTTTTACTTTAAATGAGGCAAGTAGTTTTTTTGGGGAGTGAGGGTGTATGTGGTGTATTTAGGCAGTGGGGGGTGTTAAGCAAACTGATTCTCTGCAGGCATCACACTTGAACATTGTTCAATGCCTCCCTGCATACTAGTCCTGACACTACAGGAGGATCAAGCACCTGGCTCCTCCAGAGAGGTGGTTGCATTGGTTTCCCACTGGTTGTTCTAGTGGCATGTCCGCATGCTAATTGCTGTGCTGTCATGCATAGCTTACAGTTGAAGTAAGCGTGAATGTCACAAGTGTTCTGTCCTCTCCTGAGCTGTGGGGTGGGTGCTTGCCTTCTTCCCCAACTTCACACCAGAAAAATGCAGGTGAACAACAAAGACATGTTGGGAAGGAAGGAGCCTTTCTGGTGTTGTGCTTTCCTGATCAGTCAGTCTTGGAGCTAATACTTAACTTCCATGAGTCTGCTGGAGAGTAAAGCCTGTGTCCTTGTGCCCCAAACAGGGCTAACGGAAGGAAATGAAAGTTTAGTTCTACAAGGTGCATTTAATTGGTGGAGCCCTAGAAGTCCAGTAATGACTGTATTAAGTGCTTTGAACCAAGATCATGTCCCTGATCTCTCATTTAGAAGGAACAGCAGGGCATGAGTCCCGTTAAACTTTGTCTCCTCTCTGTTCCTAACTGCCTGTTCCTACCTGGAAGCCTGAACTGTTGCTCTCAGATGAACGAAGTACACAGGATGCCTCCCTCCTCTGTGTACTGGAATGAAAGTGATCTGTAAAATCAAGTAGCAGCAGCAACAGATTTTTGCATGAGCAAGGAGGTAGGCTTACTGCCACGTGCTCTTTGTTGGTACACTGTTACCTTGGTTGTGGCTCCCTGGCACTTTGAAAAGCTATGATAGCCTAACCACCGCCAGGATGGCAGCCATGGCCTTTGTGGCATTACCCAATGTGCACTCATCGTTTTTTCGCAGGAAACTTGGCATGTTGTCTGCTTCCCCTTTTAGTAAAGCACCAAATCTCCTGACGGTTTCCTGCCTTTGTATTCTGCTATACACTGTGCAGACAATTCCTAAGGAATCTAAAGAGACTATTACTAAACACTTGACAGAGAAGCTCGAAATGTTAATGTTACATGCCTAAAGACTGGAAAATATTGGCACCTGCTGTGATTCTCTAGTTCTGAACACAGATTTTTTTTTTCCCCCCCTCTTTCTCAGTTCAACAGTACAATCTATTCCTCTTCCTGTGGAGATGTTGCAAGGAGTGCTCAGGGCATTTCCTCCTCCTGTTCTGCTAAAACTAAGGGTTTCCCAAGGACAAGTGCGTTGTCAGACTGAGCTGTGGTACATTCCTGCCTGTTTTTAAGTCCTGTGTCATCTCTGACCCATGGTACATTTTTGGAAACAGAATATTGCCCCTGTTCTTGGAGTGAGAATCCCCCTCTGTAACTGACAGTACGTTGTATTTTGGCACAGCGTGAATGAGTTTCTGGAATTGCCTGTACAAGTCTCGTATGTCTAACTACAGCATTTGGCTGCTGCAGTTGGTGCATAAATGTGACTAATAGTCAGACCTACTGGAAGAAAACAAACGCTGGTACTGCCTGGGTTGGTGTCCTGGCAGGGTGCGAACGTGTCCTTGTTTGGCATACGCAGCATTCCTTCCTGAGTGCTTTCCCCATCCTGCTGAGCAGAATTCAGCAGCACTGAGAAGCAGCAGCAGCAGCATCCTCTACATTGCATCTCTGAGAGAAGCTGCTGAGGTCAGGTTTTGAAGGCTGTTCCCCAGGAGACAGAAGGTACATTGCTCCTACTTTTTAGCACAGCACTGAATTTTACAGCACCCTGTCTGCAGTGGCCTGAAGTCTTTTTTTTTTGCCCCTTTTCTCTGGTAACGTGAGGAAATTATCTAGAAAAGCTGTATGTACTCTGCTTTGCTGCTTAACACATGGCACTCGGGTTTCTGCTAATGAATGGCGCAGTGCTGGCCTCGGGGAACAGGAAGAAAAGCTAAAATGTTCTTGTCAGGGCAAATTCATGGTCTCAGAAGACCTGTGTTTGCGTAATCTCATCTTCTCCAAATATGAGTTCAAGTTGGAAAGAGCAGGCTCTCCGCCCCAGAGAACTGATGTGTTTGTACAGCACGTGTCCTGCTTATTTCAGAAGTGCTTTGAGTGCTGATGTGCAGATCTTTGTATTTGAGAGGCTCTACAGAACTGAGCACCTACATGGTGCTAGTGGCACAGTTACGGTTACATGAAATCATCTGTGGGCACAAAGGCCAAAAAAGCGATCTCTAGTAATCACAACAATGCAAGAACATAAAGTTAAAACCTAACAAATAGACAAGGATTTGAGCTTCTGAACGCATGAGGAAATCTCATATAAAGCTTGAGCTATGTGTCTGTGTTATGTATCTTTGCAAATCCTAACATTATTTAGGATCACATTCTGCATTCTTGGAATAAAGTAAAATGCTCATACTCTATGTGCTGGTCATAGCTTTATAAACTTCTCCACTTTTTTATTTCAATATTGTTTCCTTTCTGTATATTTAAATGCCTTAACAAATGTTGTTCAGCTGTTGCATTGTGAGTGACTGGTGACTCGGGACAGACCCAGGAGCGTAAGTTCTTGATTCAGACAGACTCAGGCACAAAAGACGAGATTTTCAGCCCCTGTCCACAGGCTGTCTCTTGGAGAGTCCTTCTAGAGTTTTGTCTCTCATTTTCACTGTCTGCAAAATGGAGTGGTGGTGAGCGTTGCCTTTGTAAAAGGGGAAAGATCTCCAAATGAGGAGTGCTGCATGAGAGCTTAGGAGAATTGCAGGTGCATCTGGAGCCAGAACCTGCTGCTGAAACCCATCGTTGCTTTGGCTGGTTCACTGAGAGTCTGCTTCATCTTCCCTGGCAGTAAAATGAAACTCCCATTGGATAGCCCAGGGATGCTGGAAAAATCTTTGATGCATGTGAAATTTTGTGCATTTGAAAAAGTTTGTATAAATAAATGTAGATCAGTGACAGAAGCATGGATTTTCTATGAGCATTCTTTCATCTGCATTTTAGCTAGTTGAAAAGTTTAATCTTAGTATTTACTCTGTGGCTTTTTTTAATTGTTGTAAATACTAGCTAATTCTTTTCATCTGCTAGGAAGCAGATTATAGAGTTTTGACTGAAAGACATGACTGCATGTCTCAGAAATCTACTAATTGCCCTTGAAGTATTTAGCTTTCCCAGACCTACGGATATGTTCCTCGTTTTGGAAACGCTATGTCTCTGAATGTCTTCTGTCGCCCTGACTTTGTTACAGCATTTTCAGTCTGTCAAAAAGAAAATGAGTACCCAGATTCTTGAAGCCTGGAAAAAGGTCATTAAATAGATCAGACAGAAAGGAAATAGCACGTCTGCTAAATCAAAGATGTTTTATACAAACCATGATGGGTCATGCTGAGAGCTGTCTAGCTTGTTGAGCTTAGCAATGTTTCTCTCCTTGAAAATTAGCCAAGAATTTAGCTCTTTCCGTAGCTTTCTAATCCACCTACACAACAGAGTTCAGATCCTACAACTGGTATAGTATGAATGCAGCATTCTTCTGAGTAGGTAGTCTTTAATGCTTCTTTGATTACAACATAATTAAGAATAGATTTTAGCCTGTGATTTTGCTTATCCTGTTAGTAACTTTTAAATCCTTTTGTGCAGGGCATGTTGTAGGTAGAGCATAGGATTTCGACATACCTTTTCAGCATTGTTGCCCACCAAAAAGTGGGTTGGAAGATAGACAGCAGGTGCAAGTGAAGTACTGTACGTCTTTGTAGCTGTTTGCTTCTCAAAAAAAGTTCATTTCCTGAAGACACAGGATGTTCCTTTTCCTTTGAGAAAGGATCTGGTGAAAACTGGGAATTGACACTGACCAGAAGGGGAATGTTCCTCTTCACTGAGCAGATACTCAGAAGCGCAAAGTATGGTGGTGTTTTCTGAATGGAGCTGTCTGTGGGGCTCAAGGCATCTTCCAGAGGGTCCATCTCTCAGTCACTTTCATGTGTCCTGTCACTGGCTGTTGTGAACGGGGAAAGCCTTGTTATTTCATTACAAACTCATAGGACTCCCAGTCCTCTTTGTGTTGAGTAGCTAAGGGGTGGATATGATACAGGGCTTCTAGAAGTCTGCATCCCCTGTGTTTCTTGGAGTAGGTGTGCCTAGGTAAGTAGGTAGGTGCAGTGAATCTGAGGAATTGTGGACAGTTGAGCAGGGGTTCGAAGGGCTTGCTACGCAGGTCCCTGCACTCACTCGGTGCCCGTTGTCTTAACGATCCAGTCTGCAGCTATGCTGTAGCTCAGTTTTCTTCAATTCTGTCATGATATTTGAGGCTTCTTCCTCTTGACTTACTGGCTTTTTCTTATATACTTCATTGAGAAGACTAGTAAATGTAAGCAGTTTCTTTACAACTTTCAATTTGTTAGATGGATTAACAAGGAGAGATGTAGAAAGGATCCAGCCATGCAGGGAAAGGAAAAAAGTGATTGTATAAGCTTGAGTTTTGGCAAAGGTGGCTTCAGGAAGGACCTGGTTTTAGAAATGTCACTGAGTTTATCCTTGAGAAAGCTTTTGACACAATGGCAATGTAGGTAGGAAGAGGAAGGTCGGGGTGGTGACAGGGCTGAGTCATTAGTTAAAAGAGCAGGTGGGGCTCTGGGGTGGACAGAATGGACAACTAGCAATGTTTGAGAAGACCTGGGGGCAGCCCTTTAACTAAAGGACCCCCAGGATGAGAGGGTCTAGACAGTGAATGTTTTGCTGCATTCATAAAATGGAGGGGGTAAATAAGAGATAAATGAAGAAGTGGCCATTTGTATGTAGAAAGCATAGCAATTTTTAGAATGTTTTGATTTTTATGGAAAGCCCTTCCCATGCAACTTAAATCCTGACTAATTGTTTTTTAGACATCACAGAGATAGTTGTTATATCAAGTCTTAAATGGATAAACCAATGGGGAAAAAAGTATACCTCAGTACCTTTGGTCCTTGTGTCAGCAGATGGGAACTACTTGCAGAGGCCAATACAACTCCTCCAGCCCTATGCAGTACAGAGAGATACACAGAAAGAAGATTCACCTCACTGCATGAGTCCGTACTAATCAGTTATGCAAGAGCAGGAGGCATAACCTAGGGCTAATATGTTGTTACAAGCAAAACAATTCAATAAGCAGCAGCAAGCCTGTGCCCAAGACAAAACCAGAGACACACTGGACCAGAGTAATATTTGCACTCCCTTTTAAACAAGTAAAATTATACTAGTAAGTTTATTTGGAAGCTAATCTTTGCGAAAGTGGAAAATATGATTCAGGAGACTATTTGTCCTGGCCAGTGTTGCTAGATATAAACTGAGGAAATCAGCTGCAAGCTCTCTGTCCTTCTTGGGCTCTCCTTAAGGGCATTTCTTCATGTGGACGTCTCCTCCATCCTTGCTGTCATGCTGCTTTGACAGAAGATGGTGGCAGGTTTGTGAATTAGGAGTCAGTGTAGTAACTGAAGCCAGAAAATTATATGTATTTCTTTGTCTATTCAGACTGTACGCGTCAGCATTGTTCCCTGCAAGACAGGAATGCATGTTTCAGGAAAACAGGAAGATTACTTTGCAGCAACAGTTCTTGTGAAGGTAATTGTCTGGCAGTAAAGGGCAGTTCATTGCACCTGAAACTACCTAGTTAAAAGTTGCATGTGTATTCAGTACTAGGGGTCTACGTTTCTCTGCAGTCAGTGGGCAGAGGTAGATATGTCCAGAAGTGATTAATCTTAAACTATTGATTGTGTAAGGTGAATCACTATCCAAATGTACCTTTTTACACTGACTATGCTGGTACACAGTCAGGTCTCATAGACAGTTGGCTGGAGTTGGGTGACGTGAATTCCCCCTTCCGTCGTGGTTATCCGTTGGCACGTGGCTTCTGGGAGCTCACAGCCACAGGCAGGAGGCTGCTGGCACCTGGCTCCTGGTGCTGCCACGTGTGGAGGAACATCAGTCAGGAATGCCACTCTGGTGGAGCTGTCCTTCCTCCTGCTGCCTTTTTATTGCCGGCTCCCTCCTGCCCAAGTATTATTGGAGGAGATCCAATGCTGAACTTGCTGCTTTGCAGCATTGAGGTTTTCAGGGAAATAAGCAGCTTCTGGCTGCTGCTGGCTGCTTGACGTGCCCAGCATCAAACGAGGGACATCGGTTGTACCAA
This sequence comes from Steatornis caripensis, assembly GCA_013398225.1. Taxonomy (NCBI): domain Eukaryota; kingdom Metazoa; phylum Chordata; class Aves; order Caprimulgiformes; family Steatornithidae; genus Steatornis; species Steatornis caripensis. Next base: position 174,250 of record VZSC01012814.1, on the reverse strand, counting down.
AGATGGACCCAAAGACCCAGCCTCACAGTGCAAGAGAAAATAGAAATAGAAACCATTTTGTTCTGGATACTGCTAGAGGGCTGACATCTTAACAGATGACATCCACAGAAATACCAAGCTTGGACACATGCCCCTTCCAATTCAGAGGCCACCACCTTTTCTTCATGGTGCCAGCCAGAATCCTGGTGCACAGGATTTCCTCCTTGCAGCTGTCAGCAGCGTGGAAATAGTGTCAGCCCCCTAAAACAACACAGCTTTGGGGTACTGCGTAAGGACTGCTGGTCCTTGCCTCCCAATAGCTTCTCACAGTGTTTTGATCGTCTGGGATTCAGTGTGGGAAGGCTGTTCACTGCACTATCTTACCCAGAGTGTTTTGCAGTTGTTTAGGAAAAAAAATGTACAGGGCTGTTTGAAGACTTTCTAAGGGAAGAAACTAATCCAATGTAAACAAAGTGGTGTGTGTGCATTCCTTTGCTATAGTTATACTAACATAATTGTAACAGAAAAACATACACTGACAAAGCTTTCCCACATAAATAGGTCTTTGCTCTTTTTCTTTCTGGTGTTTAAAATAAATACACATAACTTGTTTGTCTCAGGAGTTATTTCTTCTTGTTCGTTTTGGAGTGGGCCCTATCTACCTCACTTCAGAAAAATTATCAAATCGCACCAGTCCCTGTTGTGGGCAGCAGCCTTGGCTGGTGCACTATACTCCAGTTAAGCCATTGCGAACAAGTGCAGAGCAGAATCCCTCAAGGCCAGAATCAGTGTCGCACAGTTACATTTTTCCTAAGTCTTTCAGGATTGTCTGCATGTCTTCTTTAAGATCTTCGTTTGAAAATACAAAATGTTTCTTAATACAAAACCCTGTTCATTTGGTGTTGTTCGTTCCACACCACAAAGGGCAGGCTCTGAACAGTGAGCAGTGTAGAAGGTAAAAGTTGCCCATGTGTTGGAGAAGTTTGCTCACTGGTGGTAGGACAGTGTTAGGGCAGGGCGTTAACCTTCTTGTTTCCTACGTTACACGTAAACTTGGGACTGATGATATTTGCATATGTTGTTGAGTTGGTACTTAAGTCTCTGCTTAGGTTTCTTTATCCTTGTTTAAACTTATATTTGTTTCAGACTAAACTGTTCTTTCCACTATTGTTATTGAAGTGTACAATGTTCTTACATTTCATCTATGACGCAGTAAGAAATGCATTGCTACGGTATAGTTGTGTTCTGGGAAGTTGCTTTACATAATGAAACTCAAACGAAACCAACAGTCACCAAGTCTGTGGAAAATTGTTTTGACCTCACAGCAAAGAGGTAGACCCACAACATCGCTGATTGGAGATGCTCACCACAGGGCTTGCTGTCAGCCCTGCTCAGCGGTGCAGAAGCAGTGATATGCCTTTCCTGTTACTCAGTGTTATCCCAAGATCTTGCTGTGTTTTATAGGTCTGTATGTAATCTCTTGCACTTCACTTTGTATTCACATACATGTCAGTTGGTAAAGTAATAAAAGGCAGGTAGTTATTCACGTTTCCCCTGTCGGTGGCATGGTCTGGAATAGGAGCCAAAAGCCCTGTTCCTCCCTGGCTCGAGCTGGGGCACTGCTGCTGCAGGAGTCTTGCTGTACAATGGAGGCTTGATCTGGGCATCGACTGATACTGTCAGAGCCCCTTCCAGCATGTCCCTGAGGTGCCTCTCTGCCTCAGAGAGAGTTTTGTCACTATTTCGCACTCCTTGCGGGCCGCTGCTTTGCCTCTGAACCACCGTGTGTAGATTGGAAGTGGTATTCACTGAAAGCGTGGGACATGCATTGTGTACTCTCTCTCAGGATTTAGCTTCCAAAGCTCATTAAACTGATCTGGTTAAGGGCCATCAACTCTCTTAGATTAGAGCTATAAAGAGCTTCAGTGGACTGTACTTTTCTGGGTACTCTTAATTTCTGCAAATGAGCTCTGTCATGGACAAGAAAAAGCTGCCTGTGTCATGTCTGTCATCATGCCCCTTGCCATAAATATACTCGCTGCCGTTTTTCTTTTCTATTAGACAATGTACTCTGTGTAAGAAACGGAGAGACTGATTCTTCAACTGAGAGGAAGTAACACACTTAAGTCAGTAAAGTTACATGCAAATAAAATCAGTAAGGAGTTCAGCATTGGGCCTTCAAGGCTCACCTCAGATTCCTGAGTATGATTAGCATCCCGCAGCATGGAGCAAACTGGTGTTCCGCTGTGAGTTTCTCATGTTGGTTATGAGTAACCTTGGTGCTACATTATCTCTTCGAGTGCATGTGGGCCCTGGTGCTCACACCTTTCCTTCAAGCTCCAACACATAGTGTATAACAATATATTAGCACCCATTTCCAAGCTATGTGTGTTTATACAGTGAAGGGCGGATCACTGTCTGTTGCTCTCACTCATCATCTAGACCAGGAGGATGCAAACCAGCATCTTACTAGCTCCTGTCCTGTAGGTGTGTAGTTTGCAGATGGGAATTTACCTTGGAGATTGTTTTGTACCAGTCTGAGTAATTTCTTAGCTCAGTATTTGGGAGAGGAAACAGGAAATAAGCTGGATTTGGATCATGAGATACCTTTTGTACTTCAGAGGAAGGGGTCGTATTTGGACACTGGCTTTTTGTTCTGAGACTCATTTATCATTCTCTGTACTAGGGTAGTCCATGTTGGTGAGAGTGCTAAAATCAGAGACTTCTGTTGCTTCAGAATGGCAGGCTGTCATTCCTGTATCCAACATATATGGGTAAGCATATCTGAAACAGCAGATAGAAATTGCTGTTCAGAGGCAGTTGAGTCGGCTTTAATCAGGGTTCAGGTATTCACACTGAACCTGACATTTGCATTTTAATATAGAGCAGACACGCAGAGCAGATTTTCCATTGTCTCTGTTCTGGAAATGGCTTTGGAGTTTCACAGGTCAATACTTTCAATGCTGGGGTTCTGAGTGGAACATTATTGGGATAAAAATGCAGATAAAGTCACCTTTGAGCTTGCCAAACAATCCCTTTCATTTTTTTCCTTGATAGGGAAAATGGCTTTTATTCTTCCCATAATGTTGGAAACACTCCAGCCTGTAAAATGATCCCCCAGGTTTTGGTACAGCTTCACAACACTATAAGGAATAAATGTTACCCTTTCAACAAAATCCATTCTAGCAGGTTTTCTCCACTCTTCGTCATTACTTACCAGAGAGTTTTGCCTAAGATTCTTCTTTGTTACCCTTTCAACAAAATCCATTCTAGCAGGTTTTCTCCACTCTTCGTCATTACTTACCAGAGAGTTTTGCCTAAGATTCTTCTTTGTTACCCTTTCAACAAAATCCATTCTAGCAGGTTTTCTCCACTCTTCGTCATTACTTACCAGAGAGTTTTGCCTAAGATTCTTCTTTGTTACCCTTTCAACAAAATCCATTCTAGCAGGTTTTCTCCACTCTTCGTCATTACTTACCAGAGAGTTTTGCCTAAGATTCTTCTTTGTTACCCTTTCAACAAAATCCATTCTAGCAGGTTTTCTCCACTCTTCGTCATTACTTACCAGAGAGTTTTGCCTAAGATTCTTCTTTGTTACCCTTTCAACAAAATCCATTCTAGCAGGTTTTCTCCACTCTTCGTCATTACTTACCAGAGAGTTTTGCCTAAGATTCTTCTTTGTTACCCTTTCAACAAAATCCATTCTAGCAGGTTTTCTCCACTCTTCGTCATTACTTACCAGAGAGTTTTGCCTAAGATTCTTCTTTGCACAGAGTCTAAGAAGCACAGGAAGGTTTATTTTGTTCTGAAAAGTTGGCCCATTTTCCTACGTTTCCTGTGGTCAGATGTGCCACAGTGTCTCCTTGAGAGCTTTTGAACGTGATGCTATTGAAAACGTGAAAACAGTGGAGGAGGATGAATTGAAATTGGTAGGTAGTCTAGTCTCTAGGATAATCCTGTCAAACTGCAGTTTTTCTGTACGGTAAATGTGTATACATAGACAAAATGCTGCATTTTTCAAATGTGTTTGTAATGTGTTTTAATAATTGGAGTTGTGCTTGTTATTTTATATTCAACTGTAAAGCTTCCCTCCCCTTGAATTTGCAAGGTGGTGGGTAACTGCTCTTACCTATTGAAAAATGTGGCTATTTGATGGTGAATGCGCATCTCCCAGCCTTTACGCTGTCTCCTGAATGAGATAATCTTTCACCTCTTAACTTGTTACGCTGCTGTGAGCTTGCTTTATCGGACTGTGTAAATGAACGTGTTTCACCACAGGTCTAGTCTAACTAAAGGCATATGTGTAGTTGTAGCCCTCTACTGCCAGGTACTGTGTGGCTCCATCACCACAAGTAAGCTGAATGCCTGTTTGCAAAACCTGCCTCTTAGAATCAGAGCACCCAAGGAATGAGGTGAATTCCTTTCTTGGGAATCAGAAAGGAGCATCCTGCTCACTGAGGAAAGTGGACATAAGATGAAAGTCTAGATCTAAAAGGTAAGGGAAGATCTTGTACAGACCATAGCTTTGTGAAATGGTTGTCTATGAAGAAGAGTTCAGCTGGGGGAAGAACTCTACCGGGTTGGCTTTACTCTGACTTTCGCCTTTGTTTCTTCTTTATCTTTTATTGTTTCTCTCCAATCTAAGCTGATTTAATTGTGTTTGAAAACCATAATTTCTAAATTACATGGAAATGGTGAGTTCTTGAGAATTTTTTAATAGTTTCTTATTTATATTCAATTGTGACATCTTCTTACGCGCTGCCCAGATACTTCAAAATCACCACTTTAGTAGAATTGAAGACTGTCGCTCTGTGGATGTTCCATTTAACGTAGATATTCAGTGCATGATTCCTTGTACGTCACACTAGGCTAAGGTTAAAATCGTGCCCTCAAAGCTGAGTCTGCTCTGCCCTCTTGTGTCTTTGGAATGTGCTGTCAAATGGTCCCTGAATACAGGTGCTTTATCGTGAGAGGTGGAATGCACAGACTTAAAAGTAAGAAGCAAATGCATAAGTAGTCAGTTATGGGTTGATTTTTCAGTGTGAGTACAAATTGACATGCATTTGAACTAGATCTGTTGTGCCAGTATTCCTCATGCAGAGACATGTCTGAGAAGAAGGGAAAACAACTTGAGAGTATTTGTAATTTGTAACTTAGCTCACAAGTGCTAGAATAAACATGATTGAACACTCCGTAAAGTTGTGTTTTTTATTAATAAAGTTGTGTTTATGAAGCTTCAACTGAAAAATTATCTTCTAGAGGAAGGAGTGAGGAAGGGCTTCTTCCAGATGATAGAGACTGAGCTGCTGTGAAGTTGTGGGTTGGATTAGCTTGGCTGACTCCTTGACATAACAACTTTCAACCTTAGCAGAAGTGACAGTCCAAAGCTGTGATAAGTTTACAGTGATTATAAAGGGATTCTGAAAGGAAAAAAACCCAGTTATGTAGCGATTTAAATTAAAATGCCTTCAAGATTAGGTTCAGCTGCATGCTAAAAAAAGAACCTGCCAGCTTCAGTGTGTGGTTGGTTTTTTTGGTTGAAAATGAACTTAGGAGGCAGGGCTGAGCTGGAAGTTGAGATTTCCTCCCCTTATTGTATCAGGAAAAAAAGACGCTGCCCTGGATGTGCATCCTCTCTGTCCCCCCAGGAGCAGAGTGCAGCAGTGCAAGCTGGTGGAAGCAGTTTACTGAAAATATATTTATTTTCAAAGGGACTTAAGTGTTTTCAAATCACAGAGCCAACTATTCCATTAAAAAGTGGCTTTTCTCAACAAAGTAGGAAGTTTAGAGTTGATACAATCTGCTGTAAATCTTTCACATAGCTTAAGGCTTAACATTTGCTGCATGAGCACTGGATGATGACCGACCTGAGCCAGTCCTGATTTTGACACGGATGTTTTTCTCCTTATCTTAACGGGTGTTTATAGCAGAGACCAGCACTTTCAGGAGCAGCTTTGTCATTTCTCTGCGTAGAGCACTGTGCGATATAGAGGTCATGCACTCCATTCCTTCAGAAACAATCCTGGCAGCCTTTCCAGGCACAGACAGCAACTCAGGCACAAACTGTGCTCCATTTCTAATTGCTAAGTAGAATTAGGGGATCACATACTCATGTGCGTTGGGACAAGTCTGTTCCACACCCAGGGGACTCCAGGCATCCTTTCGTGCTCCTTTGACAAAGAGCATCCTTGCTCCACTTGTTCCAGAAGTTCACTGTACCAACTTACTTTACCTTTCCACTCTCCTCAGTGTGCCCTTCATTTGGTGCTCCTGTGGCTTGTGTGTAAGCAGAGAAAAAGATGCTGTTAACAAGACAGTACTGAGCTTGGTCAGAAGACAGGATATTCTTGAGTAAACACACCTTTTGTTTTATGTTTTTCCAGTAAGACTCAGGATTTTGGGTGCTGATGCTCAGACTGAAACTTCAAACAGGTAGTTTGTTCAGCTCTTTTAATAACCCCAGCAACATCAGAAAGTCTTTTTCCTGAAACCCTCCTTAAACCAGCTCCATAAAGCCCTGCCTCGCCAAAGGGGAGGCAAGGCCTTCTCTCCTCACTTTGCAAATGGGAATGTACAGATACAGGCATGTTTGGTGATTTGGTCATGCTCTCCTGGCAAGAGGTTGGTGGTGCTAGGAGTAAATACTCGTTCTTCAGCCTGCCTGCTCTGCTTCCAAATCCCTAGATTGGGTAGTGAAGGATGGTGAATTACTAGGTAGGGAGACAGTTGAGACTGTAAATCTGAATAGACAGTGGCCTCCTCAGGGTTTTATTTCCTAGCCACAGATTTTGAGCTGTCCTCATAGAAAATCTCTGACCATGAACTCTGTTTCTAAACTCCTTTTCTGAAGACAAAGACATACAGTTTGTTGATCTATGAATGCAGAGCATTAGGTCTGTGATTTATTATTTGTCTTATCTCTCCAAAATCATAAGGACCAAATAAATCTGAATATGAAGCTATTTTATGGTTTATCTGTTCTTACTGTGTTCTTTTTTCCCCCGTAGTGATCCAGAGCTGCCCTCTGTGTCAGTACCTCTTATAGTGCAAGGAACATCTGCCCTCACTGAATACCATCCAGGGACTGTATTGTACAGCCGTGTCACAGTGGTTTCCATTTACTATCACATAAGATTTGGTTCAGCTGGGAACAACCATGTATTACTCTTATTTTTCCTCTATCTGTTTTGCCTACCTGCTGTACAGGAGTGTCTGTTCAGTGTTGGATTTCTCGTGCTTTCTTCCCTTTGGGGGTTTGGGTATCCTGTTAACTGTATGGCAGTCTGTCTGCAGGCCACCAGTGGTGCACGGGCCCTTCGTAGAGGAGCACTGCTCAACATATCTTACTAAAGCAAGTCCCAAGTGTAAAGATTTCTGCCAATTCTCACTGCCAGAAAACTTCTTTCCCCAGCCAGTATTTAGTCTGCATCTTCCCCATCTTCACATCCCATTGCTCCTGTCACTATTGTTGAACTTCATCTGGAATAATCCCCTCCTTGGCACCAACACCCAGGTTTGAGTACTCTTTCACCTCTCTCTTGTTGGTTAGCTGTGTTACTCATCCTGTAAACTGGCCTTCATCAGTCATGTTTTCCACCTTCCTAATAACGCTGTTGCTCCGTGGGAATGGAGCAGTGCTCTGACAAAGCTCATCCCAGATGTGCTACAGCTGACTGCCCCAGTGCTGTACGGAGGGAGAAGATCGCTGCCTGTCACCTGTGATCTGTTAGTGCCAGCTTCCCTGCTGTCTTCAGAGGTCCCCCACTTCCCCTGTGCTTGCAGTGAGCGTGATCCCAGCAGTGGAAGAACAGAAATGACAGTTGAAAAAAAGACCGATGTAGAGAAGAAATGGGGATAGGGATAAGAAAAAATGCAGAAAGTAAAAAAGAGGGGAAAGGGAGCTCCCTGTGAGATCAGATAATCTTGAAGAAAAGGGAGAATAATTTAAGGAAAATATAGAAAGAAGGCACCATAAAGTTTGTGCCAAGGTATACAATAAAAATTAGGACAAAGATGGGGGAGGAACACAGTGACAGCATTTTGACTTTTAAATTTAATTATGGTATGTTGTTTCTAAAAACAAAAATGCTGCAGATACCTTCAGTACTTGTCTGAAGTGAAAGCTGAACCCTCTCCTGATCTGAAGAGTCTTTCCTTGTCGCTGTTATGTTGGCAGTTGTGGACCTGACATGGTCCACCTGGAGTCCTGGCTGTATTTCAAAGACAAGTCTCTGAGAGACTACCAGGCACTTGGAAAAAGACAGAAATACCACTCTCTAAGTGTGTCCTATAAAAATGTACAGCCTGTTATAGCTCACCTGTCCTTTGACTTATGGAGAGATTTTTCCTGCTAATGGCTTAGTTCAGTAAAGGCTCCATGAAGATAGGATTAATAATTACGATTATCTGTTTATCTTGTGATTCAATGCATGTATGCAAAGGGAGGGACGAAGTGCCTGAGTTTCAGTTTCACATCCAAAGTGGAAAGCATAGAAATTGCATTTGTAATAATCTCTTGGGAACTGAGGAGACTGGTGTGTAGCCAAGGATGGAAGATGAGGCCGAATCTTTTCCAAACGTGCTTTTTTAGAAGTCTCTTCCAGTCAGCGGCATCCCAACACACAGCTCAGAGCTGACTGCTGATGGCAGAAGAGCGACAGCATTGGCTCCTTGTACGGGTTCTGGGTAGTGTCAGCTCTGTGGCCTGACACACATACAGAGTCACTTCTGCTAGCGGTGCATGGCTAATGCAGCTCTGTGGGAGGCATGCCATGGCTGTGGCCTCATACTTTAATAGTTCTCAGACTGCTTTTATAGAAGTGCTTCATCCTCACTAGTGCTTCCTGATGTAAATAAGAATATTGCTTAGTTTTAGACTGGAGGGTTAGGCTGTAGTGTCAATACAAAGGGTCAGCGGTGGGGCCAGACTCGTGTTGCCCATTCCCACCTCTAGACTGTTATGTTGATTTGTTTGTATATTTGTTGTTGTCCTTTTTGGCAATGGTTTCCTGTGGTGACCGGTCACTACTTGTTTGCGAAGAAGCAGTGACAGTGGCCAAGGATCCAGTGCCTGACTACAACTCAGTAAGATCCTGCAGCTTATCTTGGCAGGAGGAGAGAGGAGGGTTCAGTGTACCACTTGGTGTTCATTTGCACTTTGCGAATTGTATGGTGTAGTTCCATGCTGATGTAAAACAGCATTGAGATTGACCCTCAACCATTGAATTAGATTTTTGCTGAACCTCAGAGCAGAGAAGGTGTGCCAAGACTGCTGTCACTCTGATAGCAGGAGCTTGGTGATGAGAGAAAGCTTCAGCATGTGTTTGCCACCCTGGGAAGGAGGAGAGGATCATCACTGGCAGCTGGAGGACTTTTTTAAAACCTACAACTACCTTCAGAATTGCAACGTGTGATTAGAGCAGCAGCTTTCTAGCTGTAGGCCATACTGAAATCCTGTGTTCAGCAAGGGTTTGTTTGTCCTCAGGTCTGGCTGTGAATTAATGGTCTGTTTTAGAGGCTTAAGTGGGCTAGAATTGCATTTTTGGTGGTGAAAATGCCAGTGCTGTGCAAAGTCAGCAGGAGCACTTTGAGATGCTAAGTCTTCTCTGCTAATATTTGTTGATTCAGGTGGTCTTTTCTAAGTACAAAGTCAAAGAAATTACTGTTTGCCCCCTCCTTCAGCTCCTCATGCAACTGTCATGTATTTGACAGGAACACCAAATCCTCCCTGTCTCCCATTCCTGTTTGCATGGGGCAGAAGTGGAGGGAAGTGAGATGGAACCACACGTCCCTCTACATCTGCACTCTGAAGGCAAAGTTATTTGTGAGCCTTAAGCATATGGGTGGGAGAGCTGCCAAGCCAAAGTTGTTCCCAAGTATCTGTAAACTAAATCTGATTCCTTAAATTCATCCAACTAAGGAACTTTTTGCTCTGGCAAAGGCTTGTAAATATTACAGTACCTGTCACTTTTGGATGCCGCTTTCTGTTTTCATAGCAGCAAACTGAAAGCTTTGAAGTCTGGGATGTTTTGTTTAGCTTTGTCGAGGTTGACCTCAAAGCATCAATCTTTCTGCTCCTTTTAGGATGTATGAAAATAGTCTTTTGTTTTCGCAGAAAACTTAATGTAGCAACAGTATTGCTAATGGCCAGAGTTCTCAGATATTCTCATAGCATTGAAGCATGTATTGAGATACGTATACCAAAATAGAGAGAGTTTTGCCTCCCTGTTATTTTCAGTGATTCAGTTTTCTCTTCCATGTGAGGGACTATGCACAAACGTATACTAATAATGAAGTGAAAAGCATTAATCTAAAAAATGCTTATGAAGTAGTTTCTGGTTGCATGGCACTCAGAGTATATGGTTAGTTTTGCTGGGGTTTTAGTTTACATGTACTTTTCAGTTTCTGCACCATCTGCACAGCATAGACTCAACCTGTTTGGATTCCCTGTGCTCACTGGGATAGATGCGGATGGTAGTAACAGTCAACGTTTTGCGTATTTCCAAGACAAGTTGCTGCTTGATATAAACCTGTGACTTGAGTTTGCCAGATACCGCTGCTCCCATGGTTTGTGCTGGTCTCCAGTTGCTTCTTGGAGGGAGATGTTACACTGTTTCTCTTGAAGTAAGTCTTAGAAGTGAGTTTTGGCAGACATGTTCTGAACTGCGTTTCACTACTGCGGAGCTGGCTTGAGTTACAACTCGTTTGTGACTCCAAAGTTAACCTGGCCATAGCTGAAACTCCATGGAGGCAGTACTTTTAAGACTGTGCTTACTGACTAGTTAAGTTGGATAGTTGATCTTACTTGGGTGATGTTTCTGCTTTGCCATTGTCAATGTGCACACAGCTTTTGCCTGATAGTCTTTAGGCCTGCTGACCTGTCCCAGGGCCATGGCTGAAACCAAGGTTCTCTCTGCACTTGAAATTGCAACCCAGCCCTCTTGAGCAGTGGAGATTTGTGCTCAAGTACTTTGAGTTCTGCAGTGCTTTCCCCCTTTCCTGCTGCATTCCTAAGGGAATCAAAGTTCTCCTACAGTGAACAGGACATGAATCCTAGAGCAATTCAACGTACTGAGTCACTCAGAGGCCTGGGTTTTGACTCCAGCCCTCCTGCAACCCCATGTGAATAAGAACAACATCAGCAGGAACACCCTGGAGCAGACCTTCTTCGTTAAATTTTACCATGGTTTCCCGTGTTTTTTCTCTTTAACCGAAGTCCACTGAGCAGTCTTGCCAAGGTGTCTCAGTGTCTCAGCAGTGCTCTGACTGGCTTTGCTTTCATGGCAGAGAGGTCCCAGTGGGCAGTGGGATGTATGACATGGCTGGCACCTTGGCTGAAGTAAATCCACACTGGTATCTGCCACCTGAGGGGCCGTGCAGTAATGACGGCTTTGTGGGACTGCCTACTGCAGCCACACTTCATGACCATTCAGGTTTTTGTAAAATGCTTTAGAAAATTAGGCTTGAAGGCATAATTTAGATTTTAGATTACCTGAAAATTGGGTCTTTCATCTTCTGAAATGTTTCCAGAAACACAGATTCAGGCCTAGCTGATAATCTTTCCAGTGCTTTAATATCAACTTTCGAAGTAAAGCTGACTATGGTATCTCACTTGGTATGGTGAGAGCTGGTAGTGATGCAGCTAAGCTAAACCCCTCATCTCCATTTGAGTCTTTTTTTTTTTTTTTGTCTTGCAGATGAGAGGATCTGTTCACCACCCTTTATGGAGCTGACAAGTGCCTGTGGAGAAGATACCTTGCAGCTTATAGAGAAGAAAGGACTGGCATTCCCATTCAGTATGTACATGGGCTTTTCCTTGGTGCTTCTAGTAGGTTCTGAATATTGCACATGCAGCCCTCAGGATGTAGCCAGTACTTAGGAGTGTAGGTTTCATTGCCAAAGTGCCAGGGATGTTAAAACCTTCCTGAAACAACTACTCGGAAGCAGTCTGCTTGAAATGTGGAACAAAACCCCTCCCTATCAGCTTTTACTTTACGTTTTAGTGATGTTCCTTACTTTAAACACCTCGCTACAGTTAACATGCATTCCTGGGAAATGCTAATGGTTCTAACAAAGTCGGCCTCTTGCCCTGAACTTGTGCAAGAAGTTTCCCCTGCCAGCTCATTATTTTTCTTGAGAAAATCACTGCCTTGCTGACTGCCCCCTTTTTTCACCCATCCCTCCCTTACCCTGGTCCATGATACAAGTATAATCTTAGAGGGTAGAAGAAAGACTGTAGAAATTACCATAGATAGCAGGCTCCAAGGGCCCACAGCCTCAAACAGCTGCTGTGAACTGTGCTTTGTAGCAAGTTTTGTTGGGGAGCTTGTGCTTTAATTCTTTCCTTTATTTGATTCTTTGCAGTATAAAGTGAGCAGAATTGGTTAGTCGGTGTTTGTTGCCTTGGTGCTTGCCTCATTTGTAACATTCAGATGTAAAGTCATGTGGAAAAAGCATGTTTTTCCCTCCCTGCTATCACTCTCCCAAATGAGGCAGGTCTCCTGAAGCTACATTGTGAAGCAGTAATTTAAAGCCCACTGAGTGGCTTTGACTTCCCTTCCTCACCCATGCACATCTTCTCAATACAGGCTGCTCAGTAGTCAGCAGCATAGCCCGTGTATTCAGAAGGCCTGAATCAACCCCTCTAAATGATGATGAAATTAAAAAATAATATTGAAAATCAATATAACATGGTATTGTGGGAGTGCTTTTTCTGTCTCATCTCTGTTGGTTTTGGGGTTTTTTCTAAAAAACACAATGTTCCTGCTCTCCAGAGCATGTGTCTGTGAGACATTTTATACCACTTTCCAAAATTTAAAGTTACCAGCTTATTTTGGACTTTTGTGCAGGTCATCTGCCTTTCATAGCTGCCTGTCCCCTTGCCTGGCAATTTGACTTTTCCAACAACCTCCAAAGAAGTCTTGTCCTGTCCAGCCCCTTACTACTTGCAAGTTTTCATCTCTTCTGCTTAACATATCAGTAACATCAGCTGTAGTCATTGTGTGGGTCCCAGGGTCTTCAGCTCTTCTCTGGTTTCGTAATAGCAGGAGTGTGTTGTTACTTTCCTCTTACTGGTTTTAGGATGGAGATGAGAACCAGGATATACAGAGCAGATAAGGTATATGAAGGAGAAAGAAGAACTGCTGGGCTCTTTCTGCCTTTTTTTGTCCCCCTCAGTGGTTGCGTGTGAAAAAATAAATTGTATCTTAGTTTGGTTCAGCCCATTTGGTTTCCTCCTCTTCCCCAAAAACAGGGAGGTAGGAAAAGAAGTGGATTTCTACTGTGTCACAGTTCCTTTCTTTTCAGGACAGTGGTGTTTTGTGGTACCTGTAAAGTAGCTCCAGCCCCAGGTAAAACCACATACTTGTGAAAATGCCCTCCGAGTAGGCAGGATGGCAATAACCAGTACTGGTACTAACTTCTTAGCTGATGCGTTGCACCTCTTTCAGTCCTAGTAATGACCTCTGCTTGCACCGTAGTTACAGGGAGGAGTTGAGAGAGCGGGGCTTGAAGCAAGGCAAGCTTTGCACTCATTGAGGGCATTGTTCAAGCAGACTGCCACTGGTATCTGGTACAGTCAGTGCCTTGGTCTGGTGAACTCCAGTGTTTGCACGTGTGAGTGGGAACAGATTTATAACGGTTTTACGTGTCTTGTTTCAGTGGCGTGTTGTTTTTTCTTTTTTATTTACCCAGTTTGTAAAACCAGAGTGGCCCATGGAACCAACTCTCATGAGGTGAGTTACAAAACTTTTGCAGCGTTATCCTCCTGCTTCCAGTCCTACCATAGTGGTTTGGCTGGTGCTTTCCATCCTGTAACAGACAGAATGAGGGCTATGCCCAAACAACTTCCCATCCCCCGCCTTTCCCGTGTGTTTAATTACACCATTATTTTTTCAGATTTATCTGAAATGAAGTTAAATATGACTTTAACCTCTCGATGTGGAAGTTCTTTCTAGTAGTTTCTCACTTCTGTCATCTAGTTACTTCTAGCAGTTTGTGGTCTCTAGTCAGCTCTGTGTGCAAGGAATCTCCTTCAGCTTCTCCTTCGGTGGGAGGTCACCCTAAGAGGTGTTTCCACCCCACCATGTTTCTCTTCCAGCACGTATGTGGTGCAGGTGAGAAATTATTTTGTGCTGCAGATGAAGCAGAAGTATGAGTGAAGGCTAGCGGATTCCTCTCCTTGAGGGGAAGGGAATAGCAAATAGAGACGGTTTCTAGGCATGTTCAGTTGTAATAACATGGCTGGAGCTGTGGGAAGAACTGCGCTGGTAGAACTATCTGCTTTCCCTCCTTCCAGTAAGGCAATTGCAGTTAAAACAGTTGTGTATTCCTGGAAGGAGTGCATTCCCTGTGAGCCCAGCTTCCTCTAAATTTAGGTGAACTGAGTCGTATTTTAATTCTTTTCCATTTGTGCTTCCTGCCTTCCTGCTTACCACAGCTGAGTTTTGAGAATCAGCCCTCGCTGCTGGTTCTCGTAATGCCTGGCTTCCTTTGTTAGTGTGGTCACCAGTCCAGGTTTCCCAGCTGCTCCTGAAACATGCAGTCTGTTGCTGCAGCGTCTCTGAGAGGTGAAGGCCCTGAAGTCAAATGTAAATCTAGACAAGCAGAGTGCCTACAGCTGAAATCTTGAGTGACCAGCACTTCTGTTCAAAAGTGCAGCTAGATTTTTCATGCAGGCCTTAGCTTGGATCATTTTACAAGCATGACAGGCAGTCCTGTTAGTTTGCTGGAGCAGCTGCTATAAATTCTTGCTGTCATTCCTGAGAACATTTGGGGACTGGAATGTGAATTAATTTAAGACTTAAGCTTCCCTATTGATTTTTCTGTAGAAGGTTCCTCTGCAACTGGAGCCTGAAATGCATGAACCTTTCAGTGTTTCTCCAGTCAGGCTTGGACTTCGTTTCCCTGGTGAATCTTTCTTTGCTGTTCTTTCATACAGTGCAGACATACTTCAGCCTCCTATTTTTTGAGAAAAAATTAGGCTGAAATACAGTTGTAGGCTGCACTTTTTCACAGGAACTTAGGACTAGAGCCTAGGAGGACCCCTTGAAAAAACCTGAAGTCTTGTGTGGTACTTTACCTAGTTAGTAGTAGTAGTTAGTTTTGGAGTTGCTGAGTTCTCAGGAGTAATACGAAAGTGTATTTATGAACGGAGAGAACGGTCTTGTAATTGCTATTTTACGGTCAATAGTGTCAAGGGAAGTGTAGAATAAATACTCTGCTTACAGTACAGTTTGTCTAAAACATGGAACATAGGTCTAGAAGCAACAAATTGTTGCCTGTTTTATTAATGACTCCTTTGGCTTTTTGTAAATCACTTCATTTTCTGTAGAGATCTTCCCACTCCAGAGCTGACACTAGAACTAGAACACAGCCTGACCAGAAACCTGCTTTTCTTCATGAGAGGACTATTCAGAAAGTTCAAGTACTGGCTAACAGGGGCAGCTGAAGGTGCGGGCTTGGGTTTGCGTTTGGTGCCAGCCAAGACTGGCAGACTCCGCATTTTGCTGTGAAAACACAAGCTAGTTAAGCCAAGGTACTGTTAGTCTTCTTGTGGTGTCCCACAGTTCTACATGGCTTCTGCATTTGAAGTCTTGTAAGTCAGCTCGGCACTTGAACCCTACTTTGCCAGCACAGTTTGTTAGACTTGAACAGACATGATGCCTGAAGGTTGTCCTTCCCAGCTGCCAGCAGTCAGAACATAACTAACCTTTGGTGGAGCGGCCGTGAGATATCACTGAGACCCGTAACCTGAAGAAATGTGTCCAGAATTACTCTCTTTCTAAGTGTTGAGGCAACAGGAATGAAAAGATGGAGAATCACTGTGGGTTTTGAGACTGAATTCCTTAAGGACATGGTCAGTAAAAATTCTTGGTGCCAAATGTTGTGTTTTGCCTTCAAAAGAGCTCTGCATTTATAACGAGGAATGTTATTTGGAAATTATGATATAAAGTATTGTTCCCAGGTTACTGCCAGACACAGCAGGTCTATGCTTGATGACAAAGAGCAAGTGCACCCTGCAAGCGAATTCTTGGAGCTGTACTCATGCGTGCTAAAAACCATGAGACATCGCAGTGAGCCAGCATAACGCAACACCATGGGAGTTAAATGGGTTCTGTGCTACTCCACGGGGCTGTTGGCACAGAGCTTTCCAGAAGACAAGTTTCACATGGTTTCTGGTAGCCTGGGTCAGTTCAGTGCCAAGAAGATAAACTCGCTGGGTTTCCGCAGTTCTGAAACAGGATATGTACCTGATCATCTTACGAAGGAGTGGTTTGTGGGGATTAATTAACTGATATTTGAAGAGAACCCTATAGGAACAGCACAGTTCTTACCAGTGTGATGTTGTAGATACTACAATGCCAGCAGTCTATAGAGGAAGAGGAGGAGAGCAGTGTTTCTTGCCACCAGTGAGAGACAGATGAGGTATAATGTTGTTGCTGTGAATCATCTTGATGGACAATTCTGCTGGTTAGAGTAAGTTTCTTGCACAGGTTGTTACCACTCACAAATTCACTCTGTGCTGTCAGATAGATAACATCTGGTATAATAGAGACAGAGTAAGAATATCAGCTGCAAGTAGGTATTGAATGCACGCATTGACTTGAACTTAGAAAATGTTAATCTACTGAGTCACTGTTCATGCGTGCAGACAATTATGTGATCTAATGTGATCTACCAGATAAGGCCGAATAAAGACAAAAATGTGCTCAGACTTTTAATTATGAATATGTAATCATTACATCATTTACCATGGCTATGTTTTTGAACAACAGAATCTGTTATATTTACTATTTCTATTACAGGAACAAACTAAGATGTTAGCAAAAATTACGTCTGAAAGTACAGCATACATCAAATGAGCAGCTGATTATAAATGAGAGAGAGCACAAAGTGGTGAAGTTTCTCTGTAAAATTTTTCCAGTGACTCTGACTTCACTAAGGTACAGCTAATCTCAGAAAGCACTAAAACTGACAGGAAGCATATGGAAAGAGTGAGCAAGCAGTATAACTCATCTGCACCATGCTGAGGCAGGAAGCTCCGGTTTTATTCTATATATTGCTGTGGAGTCACTGGAACCCACAGGAACTCTCAGCCTCTCTGGACTGTCATGCATCCCAGGTAAAACACTAGGCCCAAGCAGGCCAGTGAGAAAATATGAACAGGCATAAGAAAAAACTTGTGTTTCAGAGCTTAGGAACTTTTCTGGCAAGTCTTGTGCATCCTGCACTGTTAGCTGTTGCCTTGAACACTCCTCAGAGGGGGAAGGTGCTCTAACCAAAGCATCCCTTCCTGTGCGAGGGAGTTTTTTCCAGAGGAAAGGAAGATCTATGTCAGATTCTCTGGCCTTGGATAGTCCTTACTCATATTCACCTGACTGCCAACATGCCCTTCTGCCACTGTGGATAACAAGGCCCAGCATCAGTGGAGTAATGAAGAGAGGTCAATATTCAGATAACTAGACTATAGCTTTTTCAGGGCTTTGAGGATGGAGAGCAATCCTAAGTTTATCCTCACTACTGTGTAGGGGCATACTGGTATAAAGTAATTCCACCTGGCACCTGGCACACCTGTGCCAGAATGGTGCTTGCTGCCGGTTCTGCGTAGGAGCTGTGGCAGCATCCGTACTCCAACAACAAACCTGCAAAACAGGGCACTGCAGTTATGATAATTATATATGCATCTAAGCATGGTA
Source organism: Steatornis caripensis (assembly GCA_013398225.1). Lineage (NCBI taxonomy): Eukaryota > Metazoa > Chordata > Aves > Caprimulgiformes > Steatornithidae > Steatornis > Steatornis caripensis. Next base: position 156,575 of record VZSC01012814.1, on the reverse strand, counting down.
ATAGAGGGATCGACGGAAAGAGCAGTGTATCATGTTCTGAATATATACTGGCCCGTCAAAGTAATTTTCTGCAAATACCAGCATTGCTTCTGTGCTGTTTGAGGCAGCTGTTGTTCATCATTCAGGCCCTATAAATGCCTTCCTTTTTGGCATATTTGTTCCAGTCCCTTCAAGAGGACTATCTATTCGGAGTAATGGGGTGAAACCAAGCCAAGAAAATCATTAGGCTGGCGTTTGCTAGCTGTAAGTACTACTACAGTCTGAAAAAAGTTCTCTGATGATATGGGTGAAATCGTAGTGCTCAGGCCATTGCAACTGGGCTGAACCAAAGTACAGGAAACAGAGCTCTGGGAAAGAACTTTTACAGTTCGTGCATAGAGCTGGTCCTTCTGTTGTTCTCACAAGACACTCTTTGTTGACTGTGTTGGTCAAATGTTTTACTCTCTTTGTTGTACCTGCAGTTGCAGTAGCTTCCCAACTAAATGCAGTAAATGAAATTGAAAAGAGATGAGAAGAAAGTGTTGATTGAAAATTAAAGCTGCACTGCCAGTAGTGTTTGGAGAGTTGTGTGTCAGTGAAATGAAACAGGATTAGCTGCTGAGAAGGAATTCATACGTGGTCAACATATATCCACCAGTAGATGTTCCCCCTCACTGCTAGTCATGTGGTGGGTAAACATGAAATTATTGAAAGACTTGTGCACAACCGTGTATGCGTGTTTCCAGATGGCGATCATCTTTAACCAGGAGGGCCTGAAAGCTGTCCGCCCCCCGTGCGTCATTCAGAGCTTCATCAATCACAATGCTGTGCTGTATAAAGTCTTCGTGGTCGGGGAATCCTACACAGTGGTGAAAAGACCGTCTTTAAAGAACTTCTCTGCAGGAATCTCAGGTACATTGTGCCAATTTAAAAGGAAATGTCAGTTCTCAGAGCCTTGGCAGCACACAACGCAAAAGAAAAATATCTTTGAAAAGGCTGCTGAAGTGAAGGCAGCTGGTTCTTACATACAGTCTTTCCTCTACTGTATTATTTCAATAGGAAGGGAGATAATTCATCTGCTCTGGAATACGTATGAATGATGTTCATATAGTAAATATTATGCAGTGGTAACCTGAGTCTTACCTGTTAGAAACAGTGTTTTATGTTATGTGGAAAGGGAGAGAGGGAGAGAAATTGTCTACTTTCACAGCAAGTTCATGTGTCATTTGTTCCAGAGTTTGTTTATAAATGTGTTTTGGAGAGAATTTCCTGGATCCCATCATTTCAGAACTTCCTCACCCTATTTTTACCTTGATTATGTATGTGTGTTTAAATTAAAGATCACTTGTGCTGTCCCCTAAACGAGCGTTTCTGTTCATGCGAGGCCCAGTGTTGTAAACCTTAGGTGGGAAGTGTCCTTTGGTTTGTAGATACCAGCTGTGTCAGGAGAGGGAGGAATGGATTTGTCCGTGAGGACAGTAATCCTCCTGTATGTCACTAGACAGCAGCACTTGAAGGATTTTCATTAAAGTTTACTAAAATTTCCTTTATGGAAAAAAAGCTGGCTTCCTGAGAACTGCATTCTGTGGGCCTTCAAAGGCAAGAAGGAATTAGCAGAGCGTGGATGGGAGCATGATCTGCCTGCAATTGGAGAAATCCAGGAGGTGGGGCTAGGAGGTGAGAAGGTATCAAACTAAAGGAGATGAATTAACAAGCATCAGTTTGTTGTCACTTCTCGTAGTGGTTTCTGCAGTATGTCCATGTGTGCTCACCATTGCGTTCTGCACACAAATACCTATTTTGTTAGTATATGTATAGTAGGATTCAGGTAAAAGTCCTTGTCTGTAGTTACTATGCCTGTATTTACATTTAGGGCTGCTCTATGGCCTGATCAAACTAAGTAGGCCAGAATCTGTGTTCATATAAACTAGTAGGACAGTTGGACTGTACTTCTAGTGGAAGGGGACATTCCTTAGCTAATGTCTCATCCGTTGGTGTAAGACTTGAAAGTTGTCTGAAAGCCCACATAAAAATAAGTTTTGTGGGCAGATCAGGATAAGTGTCAGGCTTTCTTACCCTCATCAGGAGAGTTTAAGGGGGCTGTGCTACAGGCACCTGACTAGGCAGATCGGATGATTAAGCAGATCTGGCGGCTGTGAGGCACTCCAGGAGCAGACTGTGTGAAAGTACAGCGCCTTTCTAAATGGGAGGAAAGACAAGAACGAGTATATGGTGATGCCAGACTGCAGAGTGCATTTGGGTTTGCTTTTTGCAGTTCCCCCATCTTTATTGTACATGACGCTGTGGCTGCTCCTAAATGTCCAGAGAGACCAGCAGAAATAGTCTATTGCTGGTGCCACCTGTGTGCTGAGACTTTGGTCCGGGTGTTGCCATGTGGGTTGTCTGTATGATGCCATCAGTCTGCTGTACTGGGAGTCTCAAGGGGAGGCTTGGGGTGGTGGGTTTCTCCCTCCAGTAAAACCCTCAGCACAGAGGGAGCGGGGCGGGAAGTGCTGGTACAGTTCTCCCTATGGTTTCCACTGCAGTAGGTTAGTGCCTTCTGTCACCTCAGGGTGCCTTCTGCATTCCTGTGGTGCCTCCAAAGGGAGGACAGGTCCTGGGCTTGGAATTTACTGCTTTCCTCCATGGTGACAGTGCCCTCCCCAGGTTCACGGGGATCTTGGTGTGCCCTGGGTGCTGTCGATCAGCTTCTCCCTTGGGTCAGATGCCTTCCCAGTTGGAACTGTCACTTTGAGTAGAGCAAAGTAGTGCAAATTAACTTCATTATCTTACTGACCTTAGTTGATTGGCTCCGGTGAAGGAAAGGAAACCGGTTTCTGTTAACTCTGTGCAGTTCCATTTTGCCGTGGTCTGAGGTCCAAAACCCATGGGTGACCTGGCCGTGGGTCCCACAGGAGAGGCCCGGGGTGGGGGTGGCGGGGCACCCAGGCTAGGTTACAGGCCTGCAGTGCCATCTACTGTTCCTTGCGCTAATCCTTCATAAATTAAAATCTGGTATAAAGTTACTCACAACTTACTTTTAATTCCAGACAGAGAATCAATATTTTTCAACAGCCACAATGTTTCAAAGCCAGAATCCTCATCTGTCTTAACAGCAGTAAGTACGCTTGGTATTTTTTTCTCTAGCGCGGCTGGAAAACTATCTCGACCTTTCTTATCAAAGCATTAGTAGCTAGTGACTCTCCTTCACAAGTTGTCTGCTTCTGTGTTGCAGGCTGAGGTCTGTTTGGTACAACGAACCAGCATGACTGTGTCCCCCTCTGGTTTTCCTTACCGAGCTCCGGTGAGGAAGCACTGATGCAGCAGGCTTGTGCTGCTTGCCAGGCCTAAGCTCCCCAGAGCTAATCTAGGCAAAGGGAAGAAGGAGGTTCTGAATGCAAATATCTGGCCTTTTCCTGTCCAGAGAGCTTAATAAGCATAAATCATCCTTCTAGGACTCAGTTCTGTGAGGAAAGACAAACGGTGAAAATTCAAGCAGAGAAATTGCGTTGGGCAGGGCCACAGAGGGCCGGTAACTGTCTGCGGTGCAAGCACACCCGAGCTGTGACCACGGGACCATTTCTGGGTGTCTTCCGAGTCCAGCAGTGCCAGCACTCTGCACAGTTTCATGCTTGCATTACTAGGCCTTTTAATAAGCTTTGTGCATATAAAAATGAAGAAGTTCTCAGACGCTCAGCTGCTGTGAAAGTCACTTTACAGGACTGGGTCCTTTCGATCTCTTGAGTCTCCAGATTCTTTTCTGTTTCACAAGCTCTATTGGGGATAGTTTCGTAATCGGCATTGATTAAATTTGTGTGCAACGCTGATGGGTATGCTAAATATTAAAGCTGTAATTGTGCTAGTCATAAATACCTTTATTGCTAAATTTACTTTCAAACTTAGAGAGAATATATGCTTCTGTGGTTTACCTGCCATCTCTCTTATGCACATACATACTCCATACACACTTTTGTAGGCATAACAGCATGCTTCTGCTGCATAACCTGCTGTTTAAAAAGTGAAAAAAATTACATCTTTCAGTCATAAATTATCTGAGGTTTTCATCCTAATAAATGTTTGTAGAATAACTTGTACATGAAAACCCACATAAAAGATAATCCCCTTTGAATTAGCCTCTGCCCTGAAGATATCAGCTGAGTTGTGTTGTATGGCTCAAATGAAACTAACAGCGGGAAGTCTGGCTTATCAGTCCTTTAACATAGGCCTCTATCTGCATCGAAGTAACAGAATGATATCCAGAATATTTACAGAACAGGATTAAACACACCAACTGTATTTTTTTTTTAAGGTGTAGATCTAGTGCTTAAAATATTGAGTCTGATTCTCCATTCATTCCTATACTGCTGTGTCTCTCAAGGAGCTGCACCAGTATGAAGAGAAAGAACTAGGTGCTTTAGACCAGGTGAACTTCCAATATGGGTAGGATTCTGAATTATGACAGCAGTTTCTTTTTGATGTCTTTCTCTGTTTCATGCCACCAGTTCTCTGCAATTAGATTTGATGGATGTGTACCTGGAAACCTCTGAAAATTAATCTTTCCACTAAAAAGACTGTTTTGGAGTCCCTTAGTAATGTGTCTTTTTCCACTATAGCTGGATAAAATCGAAGGAGTGTTTGAGCGGCCAAATGACGACGTCATCCGGGAAATCTCTAAGGCACTGCGGCAAGCTCTGGGAGTTTCGCTCTTTGGAATTGATGTCATCATTAACAATCAAACTGGGCAGCATGCAGTCATTGATATAAATGCATTCCCAGGTGAGAAAGGCCTTTCCACTCATGCTTTGTGGAAACCATGCAGTGCATGCTTAGTGTGAAGTTTTACTGCTGGTGTCTCACATCATTGCTTCCCAGGTCGGGGACAGGAGAGCAGCAGCCAAATTGTTCTGACACCAGATACTGTTTAATCTGGGAAGGGCAGAACCCTAATCTAGATAAGGAATGTGCTACTGAAATATTAGCTCTTAGGAGTTACGGTCAAATTTGAGTGGCCAACTGTAGCAGGGCTGTCATGCCCTTCACTGCAAAGAGATGTTCAGGAACTAAAGCATGGGACTGCGTGCTGGGACCTGGCCTTTCTGGGCCTGTCCCTCATTCTGAAGATGAAAAGAAGAAATTCTATTTTAGGAGAGCCTTTTAAGATTTCTTTTCTTCCAGACTCTGTGCCATTAAAAGTATTGAGGGGGTTGGAGGCAGCAAACTGTTCCCTTGAAAATCTCTTCCTGTGCAAACTGATTCCCTGTGAAAAGACATTTTGTGCACAAAAGCAACAACAGTAGGAATCTGAAGAAGACGTTAAAATTGTAGGTGTACAGAAGTTGCTGTAAAGGTTCTCATAAGTGGATCCTGAAGTAAAACAATAGAACAGAGCATGTGAAAATGGGTAAATTAGTCCTCCACTTTTTTAGTGCAACATATGTCTTGGAGACAGCTAAGCAAGCCCCTTGGGCACTGGAATTGTTAAAAGGAGTTGTAAGTGTGTATAATGGGAGGCAATAATGGTCTGTCACTCGCACTAAATTCAGTAACACAGGAAAAGAATACATCATCTCATTTGATGCTGTTTTGCACGGGGTTGTTTCTCTTTGAGAATTTCCTCTCATTACCTGAATGGTGATGTTTGTTTCTGGAGACATGCACAGGCTGTTACAGTTTGTTTAACTTTTCTTTAAAGACTGTGAGTTTTCAATATGGCTGAGGTATCTTTACATCTAGGGATCTTGCCCTGAACCCCCAGTCGTCTGAATCGTAGAATCATAGAATCGTAGGGGTTGGAAGGGACCTCTAGAGATCATCTAGTCCAACCCCCCTGCTAAAGCAGGTTAGCCTAGAGCAGGTTGCACAGGAATGCATCCAGGCGGGTTTTGAATATCTCCAGAGAAGGAGACTCCACAGCCTCCCTGGGCAGCCTGTTCCAGTGCTCTGTTACCCTCACAGTAAAGAA
>VZSC01012814.1:54670-147150 GCA_013398225.1 Steatornis caripensis | reverse complement strand
TCGCAGGGGCTTTCTCTGCAGAAGCAGCAGCTTTGGCTCTGAGACGAGTGCCCGCCATTTTGTCAGAGAGTAGGGGCACTTCCCTGAGCTGCGGACCGCGAGCGGGCTGCAGAGGCCTCCCCTCGCAAACTCCCGCACCACGCCCTGGTCGCTAGCACTCCCTAGGGCCGTTTAAATCTCCCGCAGTTGCTCTGGCAACGCCGAAGCCTCGGCGTCAGCCTCACTCGCGAGAGCTGCCGGCTCCTGGCGGGCCTCTCTCCTCTGCCCCGGGTTTCCCTGACTCTGGGAGTCTGCCTGCTGCCTCGGTCTAGCACGGAGCCACCGAACTTCGTGCTAGCACCACGGTGTGCCTCGCCGAAAATGAGCGATCTTTCAGTCCACGTCCTCAAGCCCACTACTGCTGTGTAGTGCCTCGCCTGTCTGTCCCCACAGTGACTGGCTTCCTTTTAAGACTTCAGCCCCACTATTCTCGGGTCACTTTGCAGCTTGGTTCTACTGTATGGTGGTGATGCAATCTGCAGACCTATGAAAACAGTCTTCTACCAAGAGCAGTGAAACACCCTGAACTGGATGTCAGATGGAGCCAAATCAACTTTATGAATGGGATTATATTTCAGGCACTGGATCTTGAAATGAGTGGTGCAGGACATTCTTTTGCAATCCTGCATCCTGCATTTTGGTTTCATGTTTGGGGATTTTTGGTTTTTCAAGTATTGTTTTGGATTTGATACTTGGCACAGACTGAAATTCCTCTTTTCTTGAAATATTGAAAAGTCCAGATTGGGGAATGACGAGTGGCAAATTTAGCTATTTAAGGAGGAGTAATGTCCTATTCTTGTGGCAAAAGTTTGCAGAACTGCCTTCAGCCTCGTGCTGTGCTGTACTTCTACCCTAAGGCAATAGTTTTTGATATTAAGCCCAGGTCCTGTGTTTCAGTCTGCACAGTAATTGGTCTTCGAAGAGACGTTGAATCAAGAGAGTGGTTTAGTCCTTGCAAGAAACTTGAGAGCACAAGGAAGCTTCTTGTGTACAGATCTACGTTGTGTCTCACACAGGATTTTTTTGGTGGTAAACATGTAGGTAGTGAAGGTAGCTACTGGCTTTTTATCACCATGGAATAGGTTGAAGACTAGTTGGAGAAAGTGTAGAGGATAGCAGTAGGGACCAGACATATGGAAGAGAGAAGGCTGGGGGTACACAAAACTGCTTTCAAATTTGTAAAAGGTAACAGAACTGAAGGAGCTGCTCTCAACGGCTGGTGAGGTCACAGAAGAAGCAGTAGAGTAGAATACAACAGAAGAAAGGTTACATCTCAACACAAAATACTCTGTTGCCCAAAAGCACGTTTAGCCCAGGCAGCTGCATTTCCTTCCAAGGGACAGTATGATTAAAGGCTGAGCAGCTTCCAGGGCTGTCTTCGTTGATGGAGCCAGCACCTTGCTAATGAGAAGTTCAAATTCAGCCCTGCTCAAAAGAGTCACTGGTGGGCTGCATCAGCAATGGGATCTCACTGTTCCTTCCTCAGTGCAGTCCCAGAAAGGGGCTTTCCCTTCCTCCTCTTCCTCAAGTCATCCTATCTTGCCAGGGTTGCAGTGGAGCCAAAGTGGAGCCAAGTTAGACACTTTGGGGACCTGCTACATTATCTCTGCACCACTGCTTTGGGGAAGGGAGGGGAAGAGGTACCTTCTAAGGAGCATTCACAGCCTTGTTCATGGAGCTCAAGCTACAGCTTGGGGCCAGGCCTGACCAAACCTTGCCCAGCAGACCAGAACCTTGGGTTCCTTGTCTGGTGTCTTTTGTGTTTACCAGGCTTGAAGCTCATTTGAACCTGCCACTCCATGGATGTCATCCTGAGAATTGAGAGCGGATGTACCTGTAGGACGAGGTCTGTTATCTGCTCGATTAGCACCAACAACTCTTTTAAAAAGGCCTATTGTGTCTCCTGTTCTGGGGAAAACCACTGGGACTATATTTAGCTGTGGTTACCAGCTGAGATAGTTAACTGTAGGCACAGTCACGTAGCATGTGGGGTTTACGTTTGTCTATCCTCAGGTAACTGAGAGAAAAGGCTCTGCATAGCCTGCTGTCCTGTGGCCATGGCTGAGCTCACCCAGCCCGAGCAGTAGTTTATGCGCAAGTTCTGCAGCCTGTCACCAGTGCAGGTGAACTGCTGGTTCTGCATGCATGTATGTGGCAGCTGGAAGCATCAGATCTGGTCATGCACTTTGTGTGTGTAAATATGCTGCCACAAATGCAGAAGATGAGCTATCCATTTATCTCTGCCCAAGGGAAGATGTGGAAAAGCAGAGAGTGTACCAGATCAGGGAGAGTCTCCTAAAAATCAGGCAGGTAGCATCTCTAACGCTAGCTTAAAAATTCTCATAGGCGTTTCTTGGCTCCACAAGGCTCAAGGGAGCAGGTACTTGTTTTCAGATGCATTTCTGGGTGAACTTCCTATCCGTGCTCAGCCAGAGGACTCTGGAGCATAGCAAACAGCAAAATTCAGGCCTCTTGTAGACAGACATTTACAAAATGGTTTCAGTGGGCAGTGCTAAGATAGAACCTGCTGGAGCACGATTCATGCAGCTTGTGCTCTGAAGCATGCAAAACTTACATCGTCCCACTGATTCCTTGTGTGACATGAGCCCTGAATTCATTGCCAGTAGTTTCTAAAGGTGTAATTTAATCTGCCCTTCTTGATTTCCTTATCATCACAGCACGGGGGTGTCCTGCAATTGCCTTTTTTGAGAGGTCTGCGGCAGCAGCCACTGAACAGAGCAAGGCAGTATCCACAGTCTGCAGCTTTCCCCAGGCATCCCGTAGCTCAAGAGCTGAGACACCCTGGTTCTCTTCCTCCCTTTCTTGTATTTCTTTTTTACAAGTGTGTGAAGTCTCTTCTGAGTGACCAGGCAGAATTACTTGGGCCTTTCCACCAAGTGTGCAGAGAGCTTGCACAGAGGAAGCCTGCCTGATACGTACAGCTTCCTTACACTGTAACATCTGCTGATTTCAGGACTGAATAACTGGCCATCTTATTCCCACTGAATATTTAAAGCAACTTCTTTGTGAGTTTGCCAGGTGCCCTCAAACAAGGCTGTTTGTTTTCAGTGAGCAGACATGAAACACTCTAGGGTACTATGGATCTCCTCTCTGAATATTAAAGCTGTTACTATGGCGATGGCTTATTCCCAGGGTGTTTGAAGCACTCTGAGTAGATTTGAAGGCTAAGCCCGTGGCTTTTACATAAGTGAGAAAGCATAACGAGCACCTCTGTCAAAGAGGGGGAGATCTTGTTCTGGCTCCCATGACTGGCTGTAAGAGTCCTAGTTGCCCCCTGCCAACCGATGGATTATCATGTGCGGTGCTGGGAAACTTGACAGGTCGTAATGGCCGGTTTGCTTGGTGAATCTGTTTAAGGGCCTTTGAGAAAGGAAAACTGGGAGCTGTTGTCTCACATTGCTAGTGTTTTGTGTGACCTGTTAAGTACCTAGGAGAATTGTGACCGAGTGCAATAAAACCCAAAGCAATGTAGCAGCCTAAATAAGAGTTAATTGGTTAATGTATGGGTTATAAATACACCAATCACCACATTTATCTTAAGGTGAAATTACTTTCTCACGTTATGTTTTTCAGGAGGTTGGGGTTTTTTATTGCAGAAGAAAGTTGGTCTTTACAGGAAAATTGAGATTAAAATTGAATTATTTATGGATCTGAGGGACTCTTCTGCCCTGTGATCACATCACTAAAAGTGTTTTAAAATGTGCATTTACTTTGTGGTCTCTTGTTCTGCTCGTGTGTGCTGCTGTGTGAATGTGTGCTATTCACATGGGACTTCTAAACTGTTATTTATTGCTTCAGTCTCATGTATTAATACCAGGTTACCTTCAGAATACTTTTGCAGATGTTTTAAAACAATCAGCCTAGCCCATTAAATACACTGAATGTCACATGTGACCTCTAAATACTAAATCAAATTGATAACAATTTTAGGTAATGCAGTAGCAGTTAAGATCCATTTCAAGACATTGTACCAATGTGTTGCATGCCTGGTTCAATTTTAAAATGAATGCAGTGATAAAACTGTACCTATACCAGAGTGTTTAAAATATAGCCAGAAGCTCTGTATGCCTACTGCCACCCTTTGTGTCACCAGAAATGTTTTGTCTCCTGGTCTTCGAGCAACTGTTTTAAACAAGAAGCTTGTTGTTAAACTCTGCATTGTAAATTGTCCAGAATCGATTAACAGAACATGCAGTAGGGTGGTTTCAGTACTGACATAAAGTATTGATGTTTCTACCAAATACTGTATCATTGATACATGCTTACTGTCCCTCGAGCGCTTTTGCAGACATTGTTTGTAGCAGGGAATGTTTTAAGTGCCAAGTTAGGTTAGATGAGACGAGCATCACATTGCTTCTTACACAGCGGGAAGCTGCCTTTTCTGTAGGGCGTAAAGCCAGCCCTGCTGTCCTCTGAGGTTTCCCTAACTGAGGGTATTGCTGGACAAATTCTGGAGAGGGTCCAGACCCTCAAGGAAACTGCATTAGAGCCACTTTCCATAGTAAACCTGGAAACAGGATGGAAAAGATCGACATTATACCACGAAGTCTGTAACTTAGGGAAGAACTTGGACCTGGCAACAAATGATACAATATACCTAGAATTATGTATACACATCTATACTTGGGAGGAAAAAGAAACAGAAAATCTGAAAGCTGACGCTTTTTCTCACTGAATGAAAGTATTTTTATAGCAGTGGTCTCTGTTCCTCTTTATGCCAATCTGCTCCTGCAGTCACCGAAAATGATGCCATGGAAAAGAAGTGGTTTTATTATCACTTTGAGAGCAAGGATAACCCAAGAAAGAACTTACGAAAATTACTTAATTGCCTTTTTTTCTCTCCTTCATTTTTCCTCTTTTCAGGTTACGAGGGTGTTTCCGAATTTTTCACGGATCTCCTGAACCACATAGCCGCAGTCCTGCAGGGTCAGGCACCTGAGGTGACCCAGCTAAACCGCAGCAAGCTCCTGGCAGAGCAGACCAGCGGGATCATGGACGAACGGATATGTTGCGCTAGCACAGGCTGTCTCAGCGTCATGGGAAAAGACTCCTCCTGGATTGTGGAAAGCGAGACCAACAGCTCAGTAAAACTGCAACACCAGAGACTAGGCTGCAATTCGGCAGTGTCCCCCAGCTTCCAGCAGCACTGCGTTGCTTCGTTGGCAACAAAAGCTTCTTCTCAATAACTTGCCAATGCCATGGACTGAGAAAAAGCCACAGGGATACAAATTGTGGCCCCAGAACCAGATCAGGCTGTAACAATACAATTGTGAAAAATGAAAAAAAAACCACAAAACACAAGACAAAAAAGCAAAATAAAAAAACTTCCATTTGATTTAATCTGATTTGCTGATGAAATGGAGTGAAAGGTGGAGGGCGAGAAAATTACTCAGATCCATTTTATCAGATTCCATTTGCAAATCTGTAGTGAGTTTACACACACGTGGGTTTTAACACTAGTCCTTTCGTTGTGGGAGGGTTGCTCTTTCATTTCTACTGTTCTTTGCAATCACTGGTGACCAGCATTTTAAAATCGGACCTCATGGTATCAAGAACCATAATAATGTTAAAGTGCAGTGTCTGAATGTAACAGTGCTAGAGATTTTTACCTAAAATATTCCCTGTTCCCTTTTTCCAGGTAGGCCATTGCAAAAGAAAGCTAAGACAAATTCAGAATCACTAAACCAAATCTCTTGAAGCATTGACCAGTCAAGACGTTGGCAGGTGGCTTGCTGTGAAGCCGTGGCACTTTGAGTGGGACAGAGAAAACTGGTTGTTCAGGGTGCAGAGCCAAGGTGATCACCCCAGTTCCAGCTTTGCAGTTCTTCTCCGGGGCCTCGTTGCTTCAGTCAAAAGCAGCTTCTGCCCACGCTTGCCAACAGCGACACATGTTTGATCCAGACAGGGTGCCGATAGTTAGGTTGAGTGATTTAGTAGATTAAATATCATCCTTTCAATTGTTTGCTAGTGGTTAAATCCTAGAAGATTTAAGCAGCTCATCTCTTAGCAGAGAATTTAATTCTCCCCCCCATTACACTTGTGAGGACTCTGGGACAGCTCTGCAAAAAGGCTGGCAAACAGAGCCATGCATTTTCCTTGGAGCAGTACCCATGATCTGCAGGTCCTAAGGGGTAACACAGTTGCTGCCTTCCACAGATCTATGCCACTGTGCATTTTTTTTCCTTTTGCAAATTAAATATAAGCAGAATTCTGTACCTTTCTATAAGGCAGAAGTAAACAACAGCTCTACCTTAGAGACCACATTATTTTGTGTCAAGCTGCCAGATGAGGCCATGTGGTAATTTACAATAGTGCTTTATACTATTTGTGAACTATAGCACAGCCAGATTCTGTCTTTTGAAACAAGCAGTAAACCTACAGTGTTCACCCTCAGTTGCATCTTCTAACATGGCAGCATCTTCTGCTGTTGAGAATTTCCAAAAGTTTTGCCAATTCTGAACACTAAACTGGAAATATCCAAGTCTGCCAGAGAAGGGAGACACTATTTTGGAAGACAGAGTGGCCTTCCCTTCCCCATGTAAGCCCTAAAATACATTTAAGAGGGATGATATTAATAAAATGTCCCTAGTTAAGCTCCTTGCTTGCAGATACGGGAATTTCTGTCTTTGTATAGCAGATATTTGTAAAGCATCCATCACTGCAGCATTTAATACCAGTCTGTTTAGTTTTATGTCTTAGATATCTACTCAAAAGGAAAGGATTTAGAGCTTAAACTCCAGGTAGACAGTGGAGAGAGAAGTAAACTGTGTAAAAGATGTCACCACCCTGCCTGCTGGTACCAGTCCTGGCAGGGAAAAAGTTTTGAAGAGTGTTGTGTAGCAGTTCTTTTGTGTAAACAATGGTTTTTCCTTAGGAGAGATTGGGTTTGTTCCCAAAATGCCATTCTTGGGAATTTCCTGTAGCTGGGATCGGATTTTCAAGGGTGATTTAAGAAGAGATTATTCCACCTCTAGAGGGATTACTAACTTGAAGATACTTCTGTAGGGACTGGAAGGACCTTATGAGTGTGGTATCTGTCAGATTCCAGGGTGCACATAAATGCAGCCAACTTCCTAGACTATTGCAGATCAGTTCTGAGCTGGGCACGCTTCCCAACCCTTGCATGCTTTGAGGCTGCTGGATCCCACGTTGTCTGCAGCTCACAGGTCTCGGGTGGTTGTGGTGTGAGTGAGTGAGATGTACATAGGTAAGGGCTTATAAAAATATTCATGATAGACCAAACCTTTCGTAAAGCCATGACTGAAATAAAATTGACATCTACAGTTTGAGGTTTGTTTTTGTTTGTTTAAAATAAAAATTGTTTTTATGTTACGTGTGTAACAAAAGATACCCTCAGGAAGGAACTTGCCAGTGCATATTTTTGTATGGTACTTTATTGTAACCAGCTGGTGGAGTGTTTGTAGACTTGCCTTTTGCTCCCTTTATTACAATGGCTTGGGTTTTTTTTGTTTTTTGGGTTTTGTTTTTTTTATTGGGTGATGGGGAAGTAGCAATGATGTTAAAACTGGGTTAGTAACTCAAGACCTTTCAAACTAAGTATGTTTACATGAATCTGAGTGTTGGATCCAATAGAAATGTCTGTATGCTGTTTCCTAGTTAGAACATCAAATAAGAATTTTATTTTCCTGGCTGCCTTTTGAATTTTGGTTGGCCTATTTTGCACTGCTTTATTTCTCCAAAATAAACTACTGAAATATAATTGTGCATTTTAAACTTGTTTACAAATGATTGTTAGAAGTTTATTTTGTAATTCTCTGAAGGCTTGCAGAAATACTATATTTAAATATTACTCCAGACCTTGGCAGTAACTAGAAAACAAGTTTAGGTCATTGGTGTGATCAGTGACATTTTTCCCATAGTCTGTAATTTATTTTTTATTTATCAGATGTATCGGTATCACTTTAATTTACCAGGTGCAGATACGCAGGTACCTGTTGTGATGTGGCATTACAGTGGAGTTTTCACAGAAATTACATGCAATTGCTGTACTACTATATTTCCTTGCAGAAATTATTGTTATGGCTTGTATACTAGAATGTTGCTAAATCACAGGGGCAAATTGGGAGACCAACTTTTAAAAGCCAAAACTGTAAATTACCAAGTATCCAGACGTACAATTACATTATTGCAAAACATTCGAGCATGTGTATGTTATTAAGCCTGTGCTGAAGTGCTTTTCTGAATTGCTGCCTCGTCTGATAAGTTCAGGATAGTTTTGATTTAAGATAAGCTTCACAGTGAGTTAGTTAATATTCTGTAGTCTTGTCTTTTTTTGTAAAAGTAGAGTCGTCTAGTAACATTAGACCATACCAGAATGCCCTTGCTCTTAAAATTGCAGACAATCTGAGGGAGATTTTCCATAATGTGTGTTTGAATTCTGTTATTGTGGGCTAGAAAATATTCTGTTGTGTTTTCAGAGTTATAGCTATTATTGCTGTGTTGATGGGAGCAATTATATTAAAATTACATGGTCACCAGTTAGCTTCTTGGGGATCTATTTCTGTTCTGCTTCACTGTTAGAAATACACAAGAACTCCATTAGGTTGGCTGGAATTTCTCCAGGTTTTGTGTCAGCGCGATGGAGGAGATGGGACTCTGGTTTTCACTGTAATTATCTGATTGGCTTCAGTAGGTGAAGATTTTTCCCTGTTCAAGAGAACTTCAGTGGTATGGTTACTGCCTGCGATGTAAAGCCATCACCATCCTCCTCGCCTTCTGGCTGCCTTTGCTGTGTTATGCTTGGGTTTGTAATGACTGCACCAGAACAGCCCCATCATTATGTGAAAACCAGCTGCAGGAATGCAGCCTAACCAGGAGCATTGGTGCTGACGCTTGTGGTTTGTGTAATGCACCTACCCCCGGGCCCATGCTGTTTTGCTGTTGGTTAACCACGCGTCTGGCTATTCAACCTGTGTGCTGTAGGAGCCAGTAGACCGGGCGGGTCGGTAGATAGGATGCACTGTTTTTATTAATACTCTTCAGACTGTGGGATTGATAAAGCTGCTTAAAGATCTCCATTCTCAACGTGTGACTGTTTGTGCAGAGGAGATCTGCAGCAGGTTGCTCAGATGGAAAACCACCAGTTTAATTTGTTTTCATCATAGATGAGTACAAATTAAGAACCCAACCCTGAGGCCTCACATGGTAACGAGGATTGCTCGAGATAAAGCCTCAAGTTCTCCAGATAACCACGGGCTGTATCCATCCAGGGAACAGCCAGGTGGAGTAGTGGGTAGGTGACATAGGCAGGATACAGTCCAAAGGCAACGTAATAAATGGGGCCAGAGGTGTTTGAATTCGCTGGCAAAAAAGAGCAAAACAAAGCAAAAATGCTTCTGTTGTTTCCATCCAATTAAAAAAATCCAAGCTTATCAGTTCTTAGACTAACACTGGTTTCCCAGAGTCTTTGTGTGGCAGCAGTGACCAGTGAGTCAGGCTTTTTCACACTAGCTTGCAGCCTTGCCTTCCACAGCTGTGCAGAAAATCTTGGATTTTGATTTTGTTTAGTGAATAGATTCTATTTTGAGTTGTAGCAGTCTCCCCATGTGCACACTTGCAGGCGTTCGCTTGCGTTACCGTGCTAATTTGCTTTTCCTCTATCCTTTTTAGTAAGAGATGTATTGATTTCTGTATTCAGTATACAATTACTTTATGGTGTTGCAACTGTGTGTTTTGTAATTAGGAGTATGTGAAAATGCTTTGTGTAGATTAAAATATTTCCTTTAATATAATCTCATCTCGCTTTCATAGATAAAGAGACACAGCGTTGCAGATCACATTGCTGATTTTATTTGTAATATTGCTTTAATATCTATTTCGGATGAATGTAACCTCCAGAAAAGTACTTTCCACATCTTCACTACCTTTCCTTTCCCTGTTCACTGTGTGTGGATCCAGGCCATCAACACTTGAGCTTTTGAGCAGATGGTTTTCAGATCCTCCTTGGATTCTGTCATGTTCACATGGCCACAGAAATTACTAAAGACTGTTGAAGTTTGATAGGATCCCGGTATAAATGGAGATGTTGGAGCGATTCCTGGGCAACACGGACACAATAGCTTCTGGAGCAGCCAAAGGCTCCGAAATGTTCTCACTGTGGGCATGCAGGTGGCCTTTGGGGTCTGGTCCACTCCTGCTGCTGGGGCAGTTTTCCTGTGGAAATAAAAAATCCACTGTAAGAAAACATCCCGTATCTGTGATGCAGAAGTAGAGTGAGGAGAGGTAGGGCTTGGGAGTAAAATCCTGGCCAGTGGACATCGTGATACCAGTGGGCCAGAATTTCATTTTTTTTTAAAGCAATCTGGGGAGATGTTTTCTCTTTCTCGCTGCCTTTCTTACCCTGAATCTACTGGGGCTGTCACTAGCAGATGCCTGTGGGCCACCTGAGCTCATTAGCAGGTGACCTTGCCCAGCATGCCGTGAGTTTGCAGAGGGCTCTTGATGCGTTGGGAGGTTTTTGTTGATGGCCTGGAAATCTCTCGAAACTCCAAAAATAGCTGAAACAGCAAAGGGAGTTCGTGAAAACCAGGTCTTCCTCTTCCTTCCTTTTTAAGGAAACCCACTTTTAATTTCTTGCTTTGTTCTTTACACAGTAGTTTTTAGATATAAATTATTTTAACATTTTTGTGTGAAAAGTCATATATACATATATAAAGTTATTAAAAGGTTGAGTATATGTTGAGTATAAAATAGTGACTTCTTTGTTTCAGATGTTAGCAGCCCCAAAAAATGAGTTATCCTCTTGTAAAGTCAGTGCTGTTAAAGATATTAAAAATAAAAGATTTATTAGATGTATCTTTTATTATTTATTTCTGATTCAGTATTCGATCCAGCTTGTGTTGACCCGTGTTACAACCACTTACTGAAATGCAGTTGTTCTTGAAATGGAGTAGCAACAATTCCTTGGGATCCCAACAATTTTGAGAAAACTAGCCCTCCGGGTGTGAATAGTGTTCGATATTCTCCTTCGCTCTCCAGCATCGCTCCCCACGTAAGCATGGCTGAATCTTGGGGACCATTTTGTGTATGTGCTACGTTTCACAAGTTCGGCAATACCTGTGTTCAAATCCAGCTGTACAGTGTTAACAAATGTGTCTTGTGATTCGCTTCAGCCCAGTTCACTATGATTTATGAAACATAATAACCCGTTTTGTACTTAAATTTGTATAAAATGATATAAACCCTTAAAAGATCATGGCTTACTGTACAAACCAAAAATACTTGCTATTGGCGTCTTACTTCAATTGCATGACTGATCTGATCTGACAATGAAGATGGTGCTTTCATCTAACAGCATTGATCTTTGATGGTAATATATTAATTTTCATTTGCCAAGCACCTGTTTTGGACAATGTTTTGGTTTCAACAGTAAAGCAATATGCAGTAGGTGTTGTGGCATTATCTCTGTAATTGTTTTGAAGACAGAACTGTCCCTTTCCAACACGTAATGAAAATAAATGCCTTATAACAAGTTCTACTTGACTTTCTCTTTGTGAGCAGATAGGGCAGTGAGGTGAGCAGCATTTTGGGGGGAGCCCGTTTTCATGAGTTGGTTTTCGCATCCTTCCCAGTGCAGTTGTTTGCAGTTACTTTGGACCTCCTTGTACCAGAAAGATTTGATGTGATTTCTCTTCTAACACTAGCGAGAAGTTGGCTGGTTTTGTCTTACTATATAACACAGCTAAACCTCGCTGGGATTCAGGCTACTGCTATACTTAAGAATTTATCCGTGGCATAGGCTTCTGGACTGATTCTTCCTTCATCATCCTGGATAGGGAATTCTCAATTGCTCAAAACCTAGCAGGATTTTTAATCGGGGCCCTGTTTTGGCTAGGGCAAGGAAGATAGATATCTCACCCAGCAGCATTCAGTTTTGCTAAGCAACGAGCCCCCTCAGCAAGGGCGCTTGTGTAAACACTGTCTGGGGATCAGAGCTTGGTGTTAGCCCCAAGGCCAAGCCCTGCAGTGGTGAGCCGAGAGACGCAGCAGAGCAGAGGTACAGACGGTGGGAGGGCCAGCGTTTCCCGGCTGGTGAGACATTCCCCCCAGGCCCAGTGCTCAGGCCTTGAACTCTGTCTTTCCCTTTGAAGAAAGTCCTTGGGTCCCAAATATTTGTGATTACTTGATTATCCAGTTAAGGCAGTATTTATAGTAGTTCCATCACCTAATGTTATTTTTCCTCTTGTTGATTTTGTAGCGGCAACAGACAAGTTCTGTCTGTTGCCACCATCTTTTGTGGGAAAACTTGTCTAACTCCCTTGGAGATTGCTGCATTTCTACAGTGGGTTGTTTGGTTTCTTGGCATTGGGCTAGGGTTTTTTTTTGTTTTGACAGGGGTGGGGTGGGTGGATGAGGATTTCTGTGAATTTATTGTGATGTGTAGACCTGAGTTTGCAAGGGGTTGTATGGGTGACGCTACTGGTAGAGACTCTTCCACAAAATAAGGAGAAACTTAAGTACAATGTTAAAATTTAAATGAAGATGAGTATGTAAAATGTGAGTAGTACAGCTGGATTAACTCCCTAATAAGTGACATTTTAGTACTGTTTCCATGGAACAGCTTTGTTTTCACTTCTGGTCCTACATGTGTTTCCCTGAGGTTAATGAGAGTGCAATCTCCTCAGGATGGGGTTGGGAGACTTGCACCTCGCTCTGCTGCACTTTCCCCCTCACCCTGTGCCTTGTTCCGGCTTGCTCCCTGTGCTGCCGGGGCAGCTTTCAGGCCATGTCTTGGCCTTGCTGCCTCCTCCTGCCGCTGTGCGGCTGCACAGGGCTGGGGGCGAGGAGCACTGCCCACCCCACAGCTCCTCCAGCCCTCCCTGGTGAAGCCGGCCTGGTGGGTGGAGAACAGCTCTGGACACCCAGAGCCCCCTGCGCCTAGGGGATCCTGTACGCCCACCTCCAGTGCAATTCACTCTGTGGGCCAACGGCGCTGATATTTTCAGCAGAATAAAGGAATACATCAAGTTCAAAGCCTGGCAGCTATTCCCTGAGCATCTCAGCTGTCCTGGGCTGCAGGTGATGTGAGACAACTGAGCTTCGAACTAGGGGGTGGGGTACGCCCTGGCAGTGGGATGCTTTTTTCCTCTCCTGCCAATGCACATACAAAGTCTGAAATCTTATCATCAGTGTTCAGACACTTTGGGGCCAAGCTTCCCCAGCCCGGGCACTGCCTGGTCCTCCAGCCAACACGTGGCCTGAAGCCCGAAGGATGGGGAAGGTTCTGCCTGTTAATGCTGCGCCAGCAGGCCCCCGCAGCTCCTGCGAGCCAATGCACAGGAGGGGCGTCCCCTCAGGACGGGCCTTCACCTCTGGGGGAACACAGACCAGTAGATTTCCTCATGACTAGCCTATTTATTTTTTTTAACCCACTCATGTGTTGTTCAAATAGCTTGACTTGGTGAAGCATTTCCCCAGTGTTTAGAGTTCTAAACTGTTTTCTCTCTGGTCAACCCCGTGTTGATCAATGAACTGCAGATGTGACCCATGTCTCATTGAAGCACCTAGGACACGCAGCACCAGGGCTGGGCTGTACAGCACCACTGGACCCCGGGTGGGCAGGGAGACCCCCACAGCACTCAGGACCTCAAGGATGAGTCCTCGATCCTGGGCCTTGGCAGGCAGCAGCGTCGGAGCCTGTGTAAGAAGGGGAACGCCATCACAATGTGTCTCTGGTGAGGGCCAGCCTCCATTCCCCCTCCTCTCCGTCAGGACCGTGCGAGCCCTGCAGCATGCTGATGACCAAACACTGAAGCTGC
Organism: Steatornis caripensis; assembly: GCA_013398225.1. Lineage (NCBI taxonomy): Eukaryota > Metazoa > Chordata > Aves > Caprimulgiformes > Steatornithidae > Steatornis > Steatornis caripensis. The sequence goes on along the minus strand of VZSC01012814.1, from coordinate 133,312 downwards.
CAAAACAAAGGAAGGAACCCACTGCAGTTTTATTTTTCCTTAGATAAATTTTTTATATAGAATATATTACAGTCAGAGTTCTCAGCTTTTAATCAAAAGATAACAAGTTATTGCAGTTTTTTACCCAGTGAAACTACCGGTGGAAGGAGAACTTTCTAGAAAGCTGTCTTGTCTTTTAAAAAAAAGAGGGAAAAAACCCCCACCCAGAAAGAAAATACATGTGTAGATTGTACTTTGTGCCCACCAGCGCCCGGCCGGGTGGGTGGGCGGGCATCCGTGTGGACAGGGGAGTGTGAGGTGAAGAAGCAGCGATGGGCACAACACTACAGCAGGGGAGGCAGGCCTGGGCACTAGCGAGTTTGACTTCCTAGGCAGGATGCTTCTGCTCCGGCTTAATTGCTTTGAAATCAGGAAATGAAAATGAGGTGGGGAGGGAGGAGGGCAGCAGCAGCAGCTTTCGCCTGTGCAGGGTGAGCTGGGGCCCTCAGCCTCGCCTCAGCTCATGCAGCTTGTGGGCAACGCGCTCCAGCTCAGCCTCGATGGTGGCCAGGCTCTCCAGCTCCTGGTCCTGCAACAAAAGCCCGGGACATGCATCAGTAGCCATAGATGGGCAGCCCTCATCCCCTAGAACTATGGAAAGCCTTGCCCAGGGCTAGCTGCCAGTGGTGACACAAGCACAGCTGCATCTGATCCCATCCCCTCAGCCTGCTCCTGCATTTGCCCTTCTCAACAGATGTCTGTGTGCAACACTGCTTAGTCCTGTCCTAATGTTAAATCACTGCAGCTGGTGATGGGGACAAGACATGCAGCCACCACCCTTCCTCAGCCTTGCTGCCGGGCAGGGCAGCCCCTGATGGGTCTCTCCCTCCAGAGCGTGGGGCTGCAGGGAGATGGCTGCCAGAGAGCCAGGGCTGGGGTGGACGCTGCCAAATGGCACTGGGCACCTGCGTTGAGGCAATGGTATCAAACAGGGACCGGCATGGGTGCCTGCCACCTGTGGCATGTGCAGCATGTGCCCGACTCGTGGAGCGGACAGTGGTGTCCCCTCTCTCCACGCTGCACTGAGTGGCCACATGCACCTCCAGTACCGGAAGAGGCTTTTCCGTTTGTGACTGAGGAAGTCATCAGTTTTAAGGCTCAAGTCACCCATCACTTGGTGGCCTTTCTATAGTGGCTCTTGTATATCTATGCCATCACCTGACACTGTTTTATTTAGCACAGATACTCAAATTCGTAACTGTGTGGCTTTGCCTGAACTCCAGTCATACGCAACTGGCCCTGTCTCACTGCCAGCCCCAGCCCTGCCTGTCCCTCACAGCTGCCGTCACTTGGGGCTCGCTGCAGATCACAGGCTCACCCAGCACAGCAGCAGGCTCAGCGGGAGCAAACTTAGGGCTGTCAGTGCTAAATGTGTCTTTTCCTGCTGGCAGAGCTGAGGAGATAGCCCCTGTCCTGTTAGCAGAGCCTTGCCAGGGCCTTCAGTGGCCTCCAAGTGCAGGCAGATGCTGAGCCACTGGCCTGCACTGCATGTGGCTTATCTTAAAAAAAACCTAAAGTATGCCAAAAAAAGCCATTTTTTCTCATCCCTGAGCTATTTTCCTGAACAGGGAAAAAGTTACCCTGCGCGTCCGCAGGGCCTTTGCCTCAGCCCTTGGGAAGGCTCTGGCTGCAGCACTGTGCCGGTGGCTCGGGGTGCCCGCCAGCGCCCAGGCTGAGCCCGAGCGGCTGTTTCAGTGTGTTTTATTTGGAGTGCGTCAGGGAGCAGTCAGCTAAGGCTCACCTTGCTGGAGGGGAGCCTTGGCTGCAACCGGAGCCTCTAGGAAGTGAGAAAATAGCACTGTGCTGAGATCTTCTGCAACACCCTGACTGAGGAGAGGTCAGACACAAACCACTGCCTGGCACTGTGCTCATGAGACCTGGCTTGCTCCTGCCTGGCCCTGCAGGCTGAGCCCCGGCGACTGCAGGGGACAGCATGCACAGCCCCTGCCTGTGCCCATGCTAGCCTCACCTGCCAAGCCACACGGCCACGTGGCCTGAAAGCCAGGAGAAGTGACAGGGTGACAGATGAGCCTTCCCTTTCCTCACTGCTGGCTGCCCTGTCTGCCACCTCCTCACTGTCTCCCAGAGGCCCTGATCTCATTGGTATTTTTTAGAAAACACTAATCTTACTGCAACTGTAAACACAGTGGTTTTGCAGCCTCAGCAACCTCCTTCACAGTCCCCATTCGGAGGCTGAGCCCACCACCTTGCAGACAAGGTGCACACCAGAGCAGCTGGCAGGGGTGGGTGGGGAGCAGCCTTCGTGGGGGAGAGACCTGGGATGTGAGCAGACGATGGCGAGGAGGCAGATGGGGCAGGTGCCCACGTCTCAGCAGGCACCTGCTGCATCCCTGCTCAGAGTCGAGGCGTTTGGCTTTGCTTTGAACCAACACGACTGGAGATGCCCTCGGAGGGGCGTGCTGATGGGCAACCTTTGGGCAATGTTTTGGTGCATAACTAAGACAAAAGGGGTGCTTTGGAGGCAAGAGAGCTGCAGCAAACTGGCTCTGCTCATGCACTACCCCAGTCTGCTCCTGGGCACCTGGTCGTGGTTTGTCCTAGAGCAAACACCCGCAGAGCCTGTGCCTGGCCCTGCCGTCCAGCCCCCTGCACTCTCCCAAATAAACATCCATGCCTGGAGCTGCGCCTCAGCACAAAGTTGAAACTGCTGCTCCTGGCTTCCAGGGGAGCTGCTGAGCTACCACATAGCATCATGCAAGGTTGCAGGGAAGGAGGTCTCCGACTTTGGAAGCCTGGCTCAGATGTATTCATATATCAACCATTTCCACTCCAATGCCCCAGCTCTCTCACCATGGCTGCGTCCCTGGTTTGCCTCTGTAGGAGATTTGACACTATTCACTCTGCCCCTGAGCCAGGGAAAGCCTTCCCTTTGACTTGAAGGGGCTTAGGGACACAAGACCCTCCCCCAGGCTCCAGATATAGCTCAGGTCACCATGTCCAGACCAGCACAAAAGTTCTGTCTCACTTTTAAGACTCTCTGGGGTAGGAAATGTTTTTGCACTGGTCACTAAAACAAGTTAAAAAACCGAAGGCACAGCCAGGTGCTTAGGGCTGAAGGAATAAAATGTCACCAAGCATCTCCTTAATATCACAGAGAAACGATGCTGGCTGCGTAACACCAAGGCACCGTCCACATCTCCAAGTATACTTTGGATTCCCAAGTAATAACTAGGCGGGATTTACTCTTAAGCCTATGTACACCAACCTCTGTTCTCCTGTTAGCGCTGCCTTCCTCATCCTTCTTTTCTTCTGGCATGGGAGCAAGTGGGAAGCCTCCTTCACTGCTGTCCTCCTTTGAGTGATGCTTCCATGACCTTCTCACATCTTCCTCTGGACTACTGAAGTCATACTTGTCGGACTTGAATGCCATTTTCATGGACCTGTCTGGGTCTTCGCCACTATTGTTTTCTTCCATGCGCTTCTTTGACGTCAGCTGCTTGGCCAGCTCATCCATTTTTTTCCACCTCTTGGAGTCTTCCCACTCCCTGGAGGACTCCTCTTCCATCTCCTCACTTTTGGCACCTCTGGGCTGGAAAGTATCCTCCTCCCCCTGCATCCCTTCATCCTCCAGGCGATGCCTTCCTCCTCTCAATGCCCGAGGCTGCTCTTCCTCCTCCTCTTCCTCCTCAGAGGTCTGCCCATCTTTGCCAAATCCCAGACCATCGTCATTATCTGAAAGAGCATTAAACACAACACTGAGCGCAAGTTTTAACCTTATGTTCCACCTTTGAATGGAGCCTTCAGGGGCGACACAAGGTGGGTTTCCTGACTTAGGCCCATTTTCTCAGGATTCTCAGATTCTGGAAATACCCACTCTCATGTCATCATGTCAGTAACCAGCCTTGGGGTCAGTAGTCAAAAACTACATAGGAAGGTCAAGAAAAAGAAATTAATTGTCCACAGGTGCTATCAAACCCGAGCAGCAGGCAGCTGCTGGGCCTGTGTTATGCAGTGTGTGGGCCCACATGGTTGGGTGCTTGCTGGGGGGTCTGGGTGGCTGTTGGCAGGGGTATTTCTGTAAACCCAGTAAGCACCTGCCTGAACTTCTAGGCTTTAAAGCCTGTTACCCTTCTGTGTCAGCGCTCTCAGCTCACCCCAGGTAGGTATCAGCAGAGTCGTCTGGCATACGTACTGTCGTGTCCCTGCATCTCCTCAGCCTCCTCATCCTCCTCGGCCAAATCAAGTGACCTCTCTGCTTCGGTAGGGTCCTCCTCTGCAGCACCATCTCCTCTGTCATCCTCCTGCTCCACATGCTCCCCTGCTGCCTCCTTGCTCTGTTCCTGGCCTGGCCTGGATGGCTGGTCTCCCTTGTCCTCAAGCTCCAGGCTGTCCCTGGGGCCTCTGTGCGGCTCCTCTTCATCCCCTTGCTGCTGCCGCTCATCATCGCTGAAGTCTTTGCTGATATGGTTACCCAAAGCTTCATCTTGCTGGGCATCCTCTGCATGCCTGACCTCATTGCTCTCCACTTCCTCCCAATCTTCCTTCTCTCCAGGGTTGGCATCCCGTGGCCTGGGCTCCCTCTCCTCCAGGCTGTTTTTTCCCTCCTCTCTTGAATCTTCATTTTGCTGGGTTTTCTGTGCTGCCAACTTCACCAGGGACCCTGTGGGCTGCTCCTCTTCAGGGCTCTCCCCGGCTGCATCTGCAGAGGGAGGAGCAAGAAGTCACAACTCTCCTGAGAGCTCATTTCACAAGCAGTGAAGCCCGTGCATTTCTTAGGGAGCTTCAGCCCTGCTCAGCAATCTGCTTAACCAGTGCATGCATGCTTTTGCAAGTCACTTCAACATATGCTTGCATTCAAGCAAGCCAGTGCTCTCACTGGTGCCTCTCTCCTGGGGAGACTTGCAAGGCTGAAGTCAAACATATGCTGAAGTGCTTTACTGCAGCACAGTCCTCATCACCATCTCTCGAGGTGCCAGCAACAAACTTGCCCTACATGAAACCAGATCACATGTAAAATGAAAGGATTTAGGAGTTTGATATGGCACTTGCACAGTTCTCCCTGCTCTGAGTGCTGCACTAACATCGCACCCTTATTTCTCTCACCGTGTTGAAGAGGGAGCCAGCGCTGCGTGCAGGTGAGCCAGAGGGAGCTAAGGTTGGCTCTGCTCATGCCAGAGACCAGCCTCTTTTAACATAATTAGCCATAGAAATCACTTTGCAAAAGAAAAGATGGGGGCCTAAAGAGCAGTGGGAAAAGCCAGATGGGTACAGGAAGGCGACCACAGCCCAAAGCAGGGCTGAGGAGTGCACCGGCATGAGGGCATGCGGAGAACCCATCACGCAGGTCTCTGCAGTGCAGTGTCACTGGGCTGCCTGCGGGCCTGGATGGCCCAACGTGCCATGCTTCACCCTTGTGCAGCCTCCATACTGCTGGTGCAAGAGGTTCAGGTCTGCCCTGGTGGGAGGGAGAAGCAGAACCACCTGACCTCTCCGTTGGCTTTTGGCCGTGCTGGCTGCAGCAGCAGCTTCCGGGGGTATCGCTCCTCATTGCTTCATGCAGCTTGGGCTGGAGTTGCAGCATCGCTGCACTGCCGTGGCTCAGTCATATGCCCCAGAGCCTGCTTGGGACCCTCTGCGGGAGCGCTGCTGCTGGATGAGAAACCATCTCACCCTGCATTGGCATCGACTCTTCCTGATGTGGAAAAAGGAAGGGGCTGAACCCTCCTTTCTGCTACACTGCCTGTCTCTAGCAAGGCCATAGAAACATAGTGACAAGGGGAAATCCCAGCTGAACTTGGTCTTTCCAAGATGCGGGTGTTTTATGTGGGTGTGTACACCGTGTGTATCCCAAGTTTAGTTTTCCCTTCAGAGACCCATAATCTAACATCTTGGATGCTTGGAAACAAGGGTGGCAGGAGCAGACCCAGATTGCTCTTGCCTACATCACTGAGTCCTTCAGTACAGGATTTCCCTGGCTGTGACTTATTTTAAGCATTAGGAGTGAGTGCTGGCATTGGCATCAGGGTGGAAAAGATCAGTATCAGTTTGGTAACTTGACCATTGCCAGTTACTATAGCTCAGAAATTACATGGTGTTTAAGCTGGTAAGTAAGAACAAAGCAGACACTGGGTTGCTTGTGCGTGTCAGCAGGAGCATCAAAGAAGATGCCTAAATGAGAGGCAGTTGAACATATCAAGGCTGTTAGAAAGAACATCCTTGTTTACAGTCTGACCTGGATTTCCTGGTGGGGAAGCTGACACTGACCTCTCTGGTTGTTCTTGTCATTCTGACTTTCAAGGACTTCGGAAAGTTCATCTTCGAAGCCACTGTTTTTCTTCTGCTGATGAGTTCTCTCATTGGCACCTGTGTCAGGTAACAAAAAGTAGGGAAAGGCAACAGTCCCTCCTGCATTTCAGAAAGTAGAGGTAGGAAAATAGTTCTGTGCCCTTTATAATTACATGCATGTTTTCTACAATGGATAAATCTGCCAAAGGGGAGAAGTGAGGCTGGAGGACATGTGAATCAACTGCAGTAACAAAGCCACCATCAAAAACACCATCTGCAGGAAAGAAAAAGGTTTCTAAACAAACAAAGAAGCAGGGTTGCTAGGAAAACTAATATTGATGGAGAGCTAGGGAATAAGAGATGCTGAACCGCAATGCATCAAGGCCAACTAAAAACTTAAGCATTGGAGTATTGAAGGATTAAAATTGCCTCCTGCCAGGTGTTGCCCACGTACCTCTGTTGTGGTGAGCACTGAGAGTCCTCCTGCCTGGTCATGGGGGCCCCTGTCCCCAGGGCACTGCCCTGCTGCTGTTCCCCAGAGGGAGGAGCAGCATTCATTCCCACTCCAGGGATGGTCCAGGGTCCCAGCACCCCATACCTTAACCTCTGGGATTATGGAGCCGGCTCGACAAAAGCAACACCCTGGAGAAACTTTTGTCTGAAGGCAGCATGGGTTGGAGGTCAGAGAGCAGCTATCCTGGCGACCAGCACTCCTCAGGCAGCCCCACCCCAACGGGATCTGCGAGCCAAGCTTGCCCTGTCTAATCCAGCTCACGCACTGCTTCTACACATTAATACAAAGGTGAGAGCCAACACCGCCAGCCCAGTCCTCTCTAGCCCAGCACAGAGCAGAGCTGGATGGTGTGAGCTCCCCAGCCTGAGCAGGACTAGCTGCAGCCAGCACGGAGGAGACCAAGATAAAGACCTTTACTTTTCCCTTGGGCTACACAACTCTCCCATCTGCAGTCACTGTGACCTGTAGTTTAGATCTCATGTTGCCCTCGGGCAAAATGGTGTGATGGGCTCAAGCCAAGGAAAGATTGGAGCAAGATGCACCTCTGTGAAACAAGTCTCTTCATGTGGACTCCATGCTGTATGGCACAGTCTCTCTGATAGCTGAGCGCTCCTCCTCCAACCCTGGTGTGCCTGGGCAGCAGCACCCCAGCACACTGAATTGGTGCACGTTTCTTTCTTCTGGATCATCAGATTATCCATGGAGCCTGTCTGGCCCCTCCACCAGTGGGATTTGGGCAGTGGCCAAACTATTGGTTTGGGAGCTGCATGGGGCTCTCTCCTAACCTTGACTTCCTGAGTTTTCCCTCTCCCTCTTGCCTCTGTGGCTTCCCTGCTCTGGTGGCACTGTTTCCCAGCTGTCCTTGGCAGCTGTACCACACAGGAGCAGGGCACAGTGATGCCCTGGTGAGGGAGGGCTGCCAGTGGAGTTACCCCAAGAAGAAGGAGGGAAGGTCAGGAGCTGCTCTTCCTGCAGCCTCGGGAGAGTCCTGTTGCAACCTCAACTACACCACCTGGGCAGAGGGGCCTGCACTGGCTTTGAAGTAGCCTTGCCTGGGGCCTGCACACCAGTTCTGGGGACCTGGACGCCTGAGAACAGCCCTTTTCCCCCTTGCCCACCCCTTTCTACAACTCCGTGCTATTGCCGCTCCCCTATTGTCAAGTGCTGAGATGCTCACCCCTCTCAAAACCAAAGAAACTTGCATTCAACCTGAGGAAGCCAACAGGAAAATCCCCATTGGGGGCCTTCATTGGGGTTTTTTAGGTGCAAGTCCTGCTTGACGCTCAGTGAGGCTTCTCTTCTGCCACACCTGGGTTTAGTGCTAGACTCCAGCTGCACAAACAGTGAAGGCTTTCTTGTCTTTCATTCTAGTTTGGGGGCTGGTGGTTATTTGTTGAATTAAATTACAGTATTTCCTTTTAGGGTTCTCCCGCCCTAAAATGCCTATACTCTGCATTGCCACCAAGTTACACTGGCAGTCATTTAAATCATCAGATGCATACTGGAGTTATTATAAGCAAAATTCCTGTCCCCACTCACCCAGTGTCTGCTGGAAGTCCTGGATTTCCTAGGGCACATTTATATGATGTCAAATTAATGTAAAATACAAAACACTCCAAACATCAAAACTGTGCAAGATGAACAGATGAAACCCCTCTTCCCAAATAACTGCAGTGAAACTGTACCTTGAGCAGCAATTTCCTGAAGTTCCTTCAATAAATTTTGGTGGCGAAGGATAGAAATTATTCGTTCATCTGCAATACAGGAGACTTGGTACAGAAGGTGGTCAAAGAACCTCCCCCCACCCCCAGGAAATGAAAAACAACCCCAAATGCCACCTCCCTCTTCATTTACTCTTTTCTGTCCCTTGGTCTGATTTGCTGCCACATCTCTTAACCATGTGTTAAGATGACAGGAAGGTCTCATGAAAACCAGGCAGCTTCATGACACCCAGCACTCCCCTGGCCACAGTGCCGGCATGATGCGTGGCCTGGACCAAGCAGCGGCTCCATCCCTGCTTCTGGGGCCTGGTGCAGCCTGGTGGGCTGACCGTGAGGAAGGTCAGGGACCCCTTGTCAGGCACCAGAGCATGTGGCAGGGCAGGACCAGCCTGTTTGCCAGATCTTCTCTTGCTGATACCCAGCAGTAAATCTGAGCCTGTACCTCCTCTGAGTGTTTCTAGGCATTCCTCACTGATCGGCAGGGGGTTTGGCTTCGATAAAGTATCAGAGATGACCTCTACAATGCACTTCATCACCTAGAAAGAGACAAAAATACAAATTAAAGTATGGCTTTTTGGTCTTTTTTTTCATAAATCTATTTGTTACCAAGGCTAAAATGTAGCAGATGATGGCACAGAGCTTCTTGCTTTTCTGGTTGAGCCAGAACTGAATGTTCAGTTTCTGTTTTACCTAACACAGGAACAGAAGCTACCTCCTGAATCTGAGAAGTGAGCAAATGACACATGGCAATGGAAAGAGCTTCTTCAACATGACACACACTTCAGCTGAGAATCTCACGACCCCAGCCCAGCCCAGAGGCTGGGCACGCCAGGAGATTAAAAGGAATCTGGTTATATACACAGACAGCTCAATATCATCCTCTTTTAATTCAATATATCTCAACCTGCATCTCATAAAAGGGCCCAGTGAGAGGCTGTAAGAGCAACAAGTGGTCACAGCTCTTCAATAGATGACCTTGAAGTCTTGCAAGCTATTTGAGCCCTGAGAAGGGCATTACAGTCAGACGGCAGCCAGGCATGGAGGGTGAGGTGAGGCAAACTGTACTTTCAAACACAGTTGAGAAATACTGCTTTCAAGCCCTGGAGAAGGACAAGACACCCTTGAGAAGTGTTTGACCTCATGCTTGAGTGTTACACCCATCTATTAAAGACTGGAAGAGCTGTACAGGGAGGCGGGTCATCTGAAAGCAAGGAAGTTCCCACACTTTCCTTGGAAGCATTTGCAACTGCCTGAGGCAGCTCCCCAGACAGGAAGAGCTCTGGGCCTGCCCTTTGCAGCAGCCCTTTTCTTTGGTCTAAAATGAGAAGCATTTATCTAGTTTGTCACCTGTACTGAGATCGCAGGCCTAGCTCTTCACCCGTGCAACCGCAGCACCACCAATCCCACAGGGATCTCCCAGTGCTTTTTGTGTGGCAGGAGAATGAAGGCCACCAGCACAAAGACGACACCTCCAGCATGGGTGAAGGCACCCTCGCCACACTGAGACACACCACCAGGAGCCCTCCTGTGTGGTCATGGTAGACCCAAATGGCCACACAGGAGAGAAAGCAGCATTCACTACAGTTCGGTGCCGGTTAGTAGTGCAGGAATCAGCTGCCCAGTTCAAAAGGATGAATATTTATTAAAGCAGCCCAGAAAGTACGCAGGGCTCACAAGCGCCTGTGGAAAAAGGCTAAATTGAAAAAAAAAAGGATACAAGTAAGCCTTGGGGGCAGAAAATTCACTCACTGAACCTCTTTCTTCTGATGATTTCTGCAGGCAGCCCTAAGAGTCCTGACCTCTCTCACAAGGTGCCATTCTCAAGAGATCAAAGCACTGTGGCTGCAGTAGAAATTAAACACAAGTTCGCAATTCCCAGTCATCTACAATGTTGCTCATTCAAGCAATTGGATATATTCATTGACCAGCTGTAACAGGCAAATTTTCTCTCCCTCTGTAAGGAGAGAATTCTGCTCTTGTAGATCACAGCCATAAAATGCTGAACTCTTAACTATTTACATAGTTTGAGGGTATTGCCTGCTGGATTAAAAATGTTACAGCAAAGATCTAAGAAAGGAGGGAAATTTCACTGGTATTCTCCTACACCTTAAGCAATCCGTTAATATTGTTTTTAGATGACTTTGAGTCACTTCACTGTACCATTAAACAAACCCCAGACTCTGATACTTTTCTCCCGTGTTTCCCAGCCTCTGGAGCCACTTACTGCAGCTGTATCGATGCAGCTTCAGAAGTAAGGACTTTCTCAGCATGAGAAATAAGAACCTGGTCCAATGAAACACTCTATACAAGATTTTTGAAGACTTCTAAGTTGATTTAAGGTCTTTGAATACATGGGCCACCACAGAAATACAGCCAACTCTGTGGAAGAACTTTGTAACATAATGAAATGTAGAGGGCAGCCATTCCACAACACTCTCCTTGAGTTTTTGTAAGAGCAAGTCTTGCAGAGTGAGACTTCACAAGGTCATGGAATAACAGCCTGCATCAGGAAAGGAAGGAGATCCTTTCCAAATGAATGTAATTAATCCAGCACAGAAACTTGGACTGGAATTTTGCCATAGTTAGCCTCTAACTGTGAGCACGTAACGAGATCCTTAAGAGCCGCTCAGGCTGTCCCTACACAGAAATCTCCAAAGGATCATGTCCTTACAAGGATAGACTTCACCACTTTTGAGCTCGGCTGTGCTCAAGCCCTTGTATGCTTGTAAGTGGGAAATAGTGTCCTTCAAGCACAAGAGTGGGCAAACACCAGAGATAATGTAAAAGCTTTGGTTGTGTCCAACTCCCCGTGGAAAGCCCTTGGTGTAAGGAAAGTCTGATGAGCTGCCCAGGAATGGCCTGCAGATGCTGACTACACATTTCACAGCCCTTGAGCCACCCACAAACACTGGTGGCACAGAGCCATGCTGTGTAGGAAGAGCTGTGGTGCTGACTGCTGTAATGATATCCCTGCGCTGATCTGTCTCATGAGACCAGAACTTCCTTCACTAAAATGCTGTGCCTCAGAGGGTGGTGAAGGTGGAAAAGACCTAAAGACCCCTTCCAGTTGCAGCAAAAATCAAAAGAAAAGTGTGATCTGATTTTTGCTCTCAACTGGAGCCTGTGTCTGTGCAGTCCCGAGGGAGGGGTTGGGCTTGGGAGCCAATCCTCCCTTGGTGGAAGCATTTCCAGCTTCCACAAAAGCTAAATGCGGCTTGCTGGGAAGTGCCATGTTTTACACATAAAGCATATTGGTGAATAGATCTCAGAATGAAAATTATGGAATAAATGGATTGTCCTACCAGATGCCCAGTGAGCACCGCACCGTGACATGGCCAGTTGAAGGGGTCAGGTGCCTGCCCTGAGTTCCCTTTCTCAGTCAGCAGCACAAGGCCTGAAGCAGGGACCCAGTGGCTCACAGCTCGTGCCTCAGCCCCAGTAAGGGCTAAGCAGGCTAAAAATGTTAACAAAGCAACGGCTCTCCAGGCCCAGGCCCATCGGACAGGAGACAGGGTGCTGTTTCTCATGGTGGTTGCCCTGTAGGTAACAACGTGCAGAGACACTGTACAAATGTGCCCTCCTCTGCTGCTGCCTGCGGAAAAGCATTATGTGGCTAGAAGATCTCAGGAAACAAAGACGTTCAAGAAGTACTGGGGAAAGGGCTGGTGTTTCCTTTCTGGACATTAATTTCTGTAGAAGTCTTAATTTGAGCGGTTAAGGGATCAGCTTATCTGGAAGACTATATAGGTATTACAACATCCGGAAGGGGCGCCGGGGTGTCTGTCACAGATCAACACAGGCAAACACACCTATCCAAGCATTTAGGTGCCAAAAGCCCATTGGGGTGCACACATTTGTGAAGTGCAGCTATGGATGTCAGAGAGGTATGGCACAGACGCATGCATGGAAACTGATAAAAGAAGGCTGGAGAGGTCATCCAAGGCACACACCGCTCATAGCCATCCAGACAGGCTGAGGGCAGATTAGCACTCTGAGAGCAGCCAGTTGCCTGTTTTTCAAGAACATGCATGTTTAAGCAACACATCACACACATGCAAACACAGATGTATACACACCCCCAAACACACACAGTTCCAGCAATGCCCGTTCCTGAATCACATTCCCCCCACTCTCCCCTGAGTCACCTCCTGTCAGGAGCTTTGAAAAGCTGAAAGTAGGAGGACTGGGGAGGGTTATATCCAGTCGCCATCCCCAGACTCAGTCCTGGTAGGGAGGGAGTGGGGGCAGACGGATCCTGCTGTAGGGATCTCATGCAAATCCCCGGCACTTCCTACAGGGCATTTTAGCAGGTGCAGCCAAAAGCCAGCCAGCTAGGTGGAGGTTAAACATCACAGTCTTATCTTCACTCACCCCTTCCACTACAGGCCCTTCCTTACCTTAGTGTCCCCTTTATTCATGTCGTTGGTCACAGGAAGGGGGATGGCTGTAAAACGAAGGGGGTGCAAAAAAAGACAGCGTGTTATTCACCTCCACTGGGAGACAAGCAGAGAAATCCTATCCTGCTAAAAGTGAGAGTGGAGCAAAGGGGCATCTTGCTCTGGTGGAAGTGGTCCTTGCGTGCAGCAGCTGGGTGTGTGCATTGGGTCCCCCTCAGCCCTCCCGGGGGGCGAGGAGAGGAGGGGAGGGGAGGGGGAAGGGGAAGGCAAGGGGGAAGGGGAGGAAAGGAAGGGAAAGGAAATGAAAGGAAGGGAAGGGAAAGGAAAGGAAGGGAAGGGAAGGTCCCCAGGCTGGCAGCGCCCGGTGGCCCCCGCCCGCGGGACAGGCAGGGCCCGGCGCGGTGACCTTGCGGCGGCCGCTGTCCGCGGTGCTGAAGGGGCCGCGGCGGGAAGGGAGGTGGGGGCGGCCGCGCTGCCCGCGGGACCGAGGGTCCCGGGAGCGCGGGGCCGAGGGTCCCGGGAGCGCGGGGCACACGGAGCCCGGCCCAGCCCCACTTACCCGGCACGGCCAGGAGCAGGACGGCGAGCAGTCCTGCGCGGCTCATGGTGCTGGCAGCACGCAGGGAGGGAGGCTGGGGCAGAGGGTGACTATCGCCCTGGCGTGGGGGCTCCAGGCGAGGTGCCGGGGGGAGACCAGCACCGTGCGCGCCTACGCCACTGCCCTGGCTGAAGATCCCAGACGGGGCACTGCAGCAACCGGCTTATTTATATATCTCAGCCCCTCGGAAATGGCGTCAGGAGGAAGCCACCTCCTCCTCTCTCCCCCCTCCCCTGGCACACGGCCTTCCCGTCAGCCTCCGCCACTCGCCGGCGTTGGTGGAGCGGCACCCCCCGACGCCCGGCAGCCCGGGCAAAGCGAGGTGCGATGCTCCGGTGGCTCCGTCTTCTCACAGTCAGCAGGTGCAGGAGGGCGTTGAGGTGTGCTCCTAGGCTATCGGTTTTCCAGCGCCTCACCCAGCAGTGGCAATCTGCAAGCGCCTCTGTGTGTGTGCCCTTTCTGTGTGTACCCGTGGTCAACAGCGAGAGCCACCTCACGTATCCCAGCCTGCATAGCCACGTGCAGATGGATTCGCCCCTTGTCCTTCACCGACCGCAGAAGGTACCTAGACAAATAGTTTAGGGCAGAAGGTGATGTTTTTAGCTGCCTGTTAAAAGCCTTCACAGAGGATAGGAGTGCCTGTAAGACTGGTCAAGAGCCAGAGGACTGGTCACCATGAAACATGTTTGGTGATGGAAACAGTAAGTCCCAGCCATTTTATGAAAGATTTTTAAGTAGTAGGATATTGTTGGGGGTAAACAGGAAAAGCTGGTGGGTCTGTTGCTCAGCTATTGCAGCTCTGCAGACAAGTTTTGCTAGGTTGCTGTCCTTTGTTCAGTGGTTCACAACAACCTATAACATCACCCTACACCCTCACTGCTAGGCACTCCAGAAGACTATCTGGTCACTAGTTTCCACTGACAAGGGAGAGAGAAGGAAGTAACAAATTGTACCATTATCTACAAGCATCTTCATGCTCTTGACAAAATGGCTGGCTGTTCTGTGGATGGAGCGTCTGTCAGGTCAGACAGCTGGATTCTCCTTTGAAGGTGACTCTACTGCTCCTTTAGGACAATGATTTTTTAGGAATAGCACCCATGCCATTCCACGCTATCCCTCAAGCAATTTCAGAGGTCACAAAAAACAGGGACTTATACTAGAAAACTGAACTAAGAAATATGCATTGTCCTTCTTCCCCACCCTACCTTATTCTGCTCACTGGGGATTCCTGCACCCAAGGAGCTAGAGTGAACATATTTGTTCTAAGATGACAAGAACTTTTCTGTGAGACCAAGGGGTACAGATTGCACTATAGGATTCCACCTTCTCTTTCCACATGCACATGGAAATATGCTCCCAAATGTATACTCCCAAATGTCCTCTAATATCTATCAGATTTAAATGCATACTTCAAAAGGCACATTTGGATTGTAAAAGCCCACTTGTACAAAATCGAATCTCCCCTTGTCTGTTGTGTTTTCTATTTAATAGCAGAGAAAAGCTGGAAATAAATTGATCCTCTGAACAGTGCTTTGTGAATGACATTGATTGATAGTTAAATGTTTATAAGACCAGGAAATGAACACCCATGACAGTTCTTGTTGCACGGGGAACCTGCATCTTCCAGGAACAATAGATATCCTTTATTTTTGGTTGTTGGGTTGGGTTGTTTGTGTGTTGTTGAATTATTTATTGGGGGAAGGTGGGGAGGTGGGTGTCATATACGGTGGCCTTTTACTCCTTCAGGGTACATCAGGGCATTTTAGTCTCAGTCTGAAATACTGAACATTATTAAGCTTGTTAATTCCTATGTATTCCTAAGAGACAAACAGATTGATCTGCTTATCAGGCTATGTTTACCTAGTCAATATTTACTTATCCTTACATATAAATGTTGATGTTATTAGGGCGATAAATTATCTCGGTTCTAATCCAGTTTCTTACATGAAGCCCTTTTCTCCCCTTGGGCCTCTTTCTGAGAAATGTAACAGGATATATAGTGCCCATGACTGTAGTTTTTTCTCTCTCAAGCTGTGGTCTTGCATCCATTGAGCTCATTGCAAAGAAGAAACTAACTGTTTTCCAGGTATGGCATGCATTCTCCCACTGCAGTAGCATGTAATGGATGATAAATTTTTATATTTCTTGCCCAGGAAAATGGATATGAAACTGTTAATCAAGCAATCAGCACTTCTGCTATTGGAATTTGTCTCATTAGGCACAGCTATATTAGGAACTGTCAAAGTAAAGCATGTCAGGGAAAGATTTATGTCAAAGAGCAAAAGTGATCAAATAAAAAAGTGGAAGGTGTTCTGCCACTCAGAGAAAGACAATGCCAGAAGTAGACTTCAAGGGAAGAGCATGTCTGTGAGTCTCTGAAGTAGTTTGTGGTTTAGTATATGGAGAACAGGAGTAGATCTTTAGTGGGGGGCAAAGTGATGAAGATGGACGTCTCTGACCAGTTCCACTCTTACAAAAAAGCCGTTTACGTCTGTAGAGAGCAACTCCATTTTTCCTTGTAAGTAAGTGCCCAATTTCTAGTGCATGAAGTGTGACGAGACTGTGGTGAACCATACACCATTACCTGCCTGTGGTCACACATAAAACATGTGGGTGGACAAGGAGATGAGTTACTGTGATGGGAAAAGAATATTTGTCTTTCTAGCCTGAAAAGTGACTTAAGAAGATGGCAATATCTGGGTGGACGGGAGTAGACACCCAGCACTGTTGCATTACCCCTGCTCTGAGTTGAGTGAACAAGAGGGCCAGCCTGAAAGCCATATTGATGTATGAACATCTTCCTATGCATAAGGTCATTTGCTCAAGAGATCATGTGGCTTAAGTGCTATTCTCAGTCAACACATAGGAGTCAATTTTTTTATTTCAGAATTCAGGAATCTGGGGCATGGCTTTGAGCTACTTTGAGAGCTTTGTTCTCTAATTTCTTGGCTGAAACTGGGCTAAGAATTCACCCCTCTCCTGTGCTTGAAAACACTGACACTGCATTTCAGACTGCTGTGATTTTACAGATCTGGGAACTGAGGCACAGGAAGAGGAAAAGTGTCATTTTCACCAAGATACCAAAAAAGGTTCAAGCCAAAGCACAGCTATTACCCACACCCTAACCAAAAAGACAACTAAGCAAAAAATAGGCAACAATTGCCTTCTTGCATATGAAATAAATTGACAACAGTTTGACAGAAAACCTGAATGTCAGCTCACTGCCAAATTAGTAGCAACGTGTATTAAAAGCCCCACATCACGCCTTTTCTTGTTTCCCACATGTTAGTCAATCACGCTCGCCTCTCAGTTCCCTCACACAAGCCTTGCTTGTCTGCCTGTAAATAGAAATGAGCTTCAAAGCTCAGACTGCTGTTGTGAATACCCATCTATGCTGTTAAAAGGCAGTCCTCTCTCTTCTTTTTCAGGTCAGAGGCAAATTGATGTTGATTTGCTTTGATTTTCTTAGTCTAGACTGTGCTTGCAACAACCTGAAATTAATTGATTTTCCTGTTCAAAGGTTTACTTAAACCCCATAAAAAAGCCCAGCATTCTGCCCAATCCTGACAGTAGCTACTGCTCTGCCTATCCATTTCCATCCTTGCCTCGCATGCACAGCTCTCACTGGGGCAGATGGAGTATGTTCTCTGTTGGGAGAAGAGACTTATCTGTAGCAATCACAGAATACCATCTGGGCACCCTTATGAATAGCTTGCATCTTAATATAATTTTTCTAAACATTATTCTAACACCAATCTAGAAGATGTCATAGCCCTCCAATGCCTTGGTCAGTTCACCTAGCACTTACAGAAAACCCTCACTGATTCCTGTGAGTCCCACTGAATCAGTAAGAAAAGATGTGGAGATGGAGGTTCTCCCTATGCAGAGTCATCTCAAACAGCCTTGTCAGGATATTGCTGATTATTCCTATGCCTATGGTTTGATTTGACTTGTGACAATAAAGTCCATGTCATGCTAGTGTACGTATTTAGTAAAACAAAACAGTTGTCCGAGTTCTAGAATGGTCTAAAACAAGTTCATGAGAACATCATTGATGTTGTTTACTTACATCCAAAGTGAGAGATAGATAGTCCTATTTATTGCCCTGCAGGCACTAACAGGGTTCATGAAACTTAAGAAAAAAAATAATGGCATAAATGACTCGGGTCTTTGGTCCAGCACTCCTCTTCTGGGGGTCCGTAAACTCACCAGAATACCTCCACACTGCCAGCAGCTCTTAGCTAATGCATGAACCCTCAGTCAGCATCAGCATCATCCCAGATTCTGTACCATAAATGACTGCCTGGTATGTTTTGTAGAGGTGAATCTTATTTCACATCTTCTGCCTTTAAACACCTGCTCCTTCATTCCTGAAGTGTCCCAAGCTGTCCAACCACTCCAGACCAGTTGCTCAGTGAACACCCAGTGAGGCACAGGGGTAGCTGGGTCTCCTGGAATGCCCATGCCGCCAGAGTATGCATACTGATCAAATGCTGTGAGAATGGTAGGCGTCTTTTTTGAGATGCATGTTAGATGCACTTGTGCTAACTTTCCCAATTCATGGAGATGAAGTGACAAAATCCCTAATTAAAAACCAATTACAATTGAAAGGACATTTTTTCTAATGGCAGGGTTTAGGATCGTGAAACACATAAGCACTTCCCATTCTAGATGCTTTCTTTGATCTCCTTGGCTGACATTGGAAATAACGCACTTGAAGAGATGAAAAGAAGACTGAACACAGCCTGCTTCCCTGTTGCTGTTGCAGGAGGAGGGAGGAAAGGGGTGAGGATCTGAGCATCTGCTCACTGCACTCCTCTGTCCCCCAAAAGGGCCAGTCACAAAAGCCAGACTTAAGGACTTCCAGGGCACTGCTGTCCCCCAAGAATATTATTCTCCAAACTGCAGCAATAACAAATCAATGGAACCACTTCCCTGGAGATATGGAGCATAAGGACACAGCAATCACCATTCTGGGTGGGAGCAGGCAGGCAGGAACCAGCCAGAGACCCTGAAGTCTCGCATAGAGGCAGGGGCAGGGGCTGGAGTGGGCACAGGGCCTCTCCCTGCCCCTGTGCCAGGCTGAATCCCAGCTTCCAAACCTCCCCAAAACTGAGCATCAGCCCTGACGTTTAACAGTGCTCCACAATGTTTTAGTGCTAATTAGAAGTACTTAGTTTTCTTGTCCCTCTGGGCAGAATCTTTCCTCAAACTTGGTGCCTTCTCAGCCTAAGGACTTCTTACGGCATTAAGCACCACAGCTCGCTTAAAAAATGCAAAAATATTTCATGTGTTGTTTTTCAATTGCCTCTTACCCTGATCCTAAAAGCTGGGAAAACCAAAAGTTCTTCTCTCTTCCCTACTCCAGTGAGGCTTCCATCAGTATTTAAATATCTCCCTTACTTCTTTCCAAGAGAAACAATCCCAATCAGCTTGTTCTCATGTGGCTCCTTTAAACCTGGCTACTAGCCAGTGAGTTCCACAGTCTAATTACCTATAGTGAAGAGCAAATAGATCCAGGTGTATCCTGCTCTCACTGGGACTTTTTTAGTCTTCACTCGGTGTCCCAGAAGCTTTCTGGGGATACCTGAAATGCCTGTTTTTCTTTTAGCAATGACCATACACAGATGTCTCAGGAGTCGGTGTCCTTCAAGATCTATTTATTCCCTCATATAAAAGACATCATGGAGAGGATAGGGAGGATGTCTGGAGGTCTTAGACACGCTCCAGCAGTAAGTCAGCGGTAGAGAGTGGTCTTAGCCTGTATTAGGCAATCTGACTCAGCCTGGATGAGGCAAGGAAAAAGACTCCCACTGTGGCTTCATTGGTCTCAGCTGGCACCTTGGTCCCTTCCCTCCATCCGTTCGCCCTGGTTTGGGTCAGGCTATTCTCCTCACAGCCCGAGCAGAGCTGTGGGCAGCCTTTGCAGTGCAGATGGCTCTTACCTCAGATGTTCTGTTGATAAGGCAGTTTTCGAACACCAAATTGCATGTTAATGCCAGTTAATGATTGTTCTCTTTACAGGCAAAGCAAACCTTTTCCTTCTATACTAAGCAGAGAACAGGAGGAGGTAGCCTTTCAGGTATTAAATTGCCTGAGAGCATCAGCACAGAGCAGCTTAAGGAACAGCCACAGAATCTTAAATTACTGTTACTGGGGTTTTCCTCACCCTGCAGGAGCTCTTCTTTCCTGACCAATGCTTTTTCTTCCCTGGAGAGCAGGGGCTGCAGTGTTTGTCCTTGGGGAGCGGCAATTACCTTCTGCAGAGCGAGGGACAGCGGCACGAGGCACCTTCAAATGCAGAAGAGCCTCTGCTGAGCCTGCCCCATCCACATGCTCTGCAGACAAAATGGTCCAGACGGGTTCCTCCGCATTACGGGATGAGCCCAAAGAGGAGTCAGGGGATCCCAAGGAAGGCGTCTGCCCCCGCTTTGCTCTGTGTGGAGGGACGGGTTTGGGTTTTACCACTGGCCTTGCAGAGATCTCCTTTCGGTTTGTACTCAGCTGAGTTCAGACTCAGCCTCTGCTACTAACTGCTTGTGGGAATGTTTCAGGATAAACCATACTTTCTACTTTGCTAGGGACTAAAAAAGAAAAAGAAGGGGGGAAGGAGGGGAAGAAAAGCCTGACCATGCTTTTCTCTCTGTTTTTTAGGTTTTTTACTGAAACAATGTCTGCTGGCTCTCAACATCTTTTTGTTTTGTGGAGGCAGCTAGATAACCACAAACACGGTGAAATCCTTGTACGTATTTCGTGCCATGTGAGCAGCAATTGCTGTCATGTGTAACCCCAGAGGAGCAGAAATGGAAGATTTTCCCCCAGGCAGAGAAGATAAATGGATTCTACATTCACTTTGTATTTAAAGCTGCAGTGAGTACGTGACTTTCTGTGCTGAGGGGAACGTTGCAGCTGTTTTGCTTGACATAGATTCACATAGTGAGAAACTGGAAGTGTAAGGAGCAAATTTGTTACTCACTTTTCTAAACAAATTGTTCGTTAAGAGCCTGAACCCAAACATACTCAGGTCAATACAAAGACTCTTGCCCTTTTCAGTGAGCTTTGGTTTGAGTCCTAGACCTGGCTTCCTTCCCTGAGTTTGGGATGCATTTCCCAGAGGCAGTGATATCATTTAAGTGTACTCAGGCAGGGAGTAAAGGTAATAGTGAGGTTGTTGGCTACAAGGGAGAATAACTATTGTTCAGAGGAAATTTAAAAAGAAAGTATTTATTGGTCTATGTTATTCGTCACCGAAAATAAAGATGGGAGATCAGTTTGAACTCTGCAAGTCTAACAGCAGACTCGACACTTTATTCCCTTTGGGTATCAATTTAGAGCCACCGAAGACTCACCACATTTGCTTTGCTCAGCTGGAGATTTTTTAGACCTAAACCTGTAATAATATAAAAAATTTGGAGAGCGAAAGGCTCAAGGAAGTCTCCTGATTGCCCAGACAAATCCTGAGCAGAAGCAGGCTCCTTATTACTGAAGCTGCATCTTGTGGTGGCTGAGAAGGATTCTCCTACGTCACCTCAAGGGGAAATGCTGGCCGTATCAGCCATTACTTATTAAGCCTGATAATTCCTCATTTGTGAACAGACTACTTGACCCAACTCTTGGCAAGGGTTGCAAAACATTTAATTAGATCCTAACTCCAGGTTTCCTGTACTCTTTTGTAGATGGAAGGATGCAAGCTCCAGACAGTTTGCGTGTGGGTCTTGGGAGCATGGCCTGGCCCTTCTTCCTTTGGGAGGCTCTTGGGAAGGGGGCTTCAGGACTTAATCTGCATGCAGTCACGTTGATGAGAGTTTGAATTTGAATGGTACAGGAGCAAACTCCTTGTAAGTATAGATACTGGAAACACTCTTATTTATATTGGAAAGCCGGAATCATTTATAATGTTTCCAAAACCCCAGAGCAACATTGCATAGGTGGATCAAAGTGGGAGACCTGCTTTTGCTTTGAAAGGGATTGTGAGGCATCCACTTGCCTATACTGGCTTTGCATCACCTCTGTCCTTAGCAGCTTCAGTGTGGCCTTAACTTCTGCCTTGTGCTAGGGTGGGGAGAGTCACGTATCAGTGTTCTTCTCAGCTGCTGCAAGAGTGGACCTCTCAAGGTAAGTACTTCTGGCCCTACCTGTGAGGTTGTTTGAGCTACCTGGCTTTCAACTTGCTCCTGCTCCCTGCTCCTTTTCAACTTGCTTTACTTGGTGCCAAGTCATATGGATGTTCCCTGTGGTCTTAGAGGTCCAATAACGCAAGGCAAACAGGCAGCTAAAAAACACAGCTCATCTAAAGTGGTATTTCATGAAGAAATGAAATAATTTCTGGTTTGAAGCAAGTTTCTGTGTGACTAGGCTTCACGTATGGCAGAGATCATCCAAAGACCTGCAGAACCGCTGTGTATAAAACAGTTCTGGTCAAAGAGCCTATTTGCCTCAGGCTGGTTGCAAGTGCTGCCAGAGGGGTGGTTCTCACCACTCCCTCAGCCACCCCAGACCTTGAGAAGGACATTAGTTGCTTGGCTGGGTCACTCCCAGGTTGTCCATGGGCTCAGGATCACCTGTGTAGAAACCCTCTGGAGGAATAGTGCCTCAGAGGGCCACGTCTCCACACAGCGGCCTCTGTGGGATCTAGCACAAGAGATTATGTGTATCACTTGTCAACAAATAAGCTTTCTTGCTGACAAATACTGCTGCTGTGTTCACTCGGGAGCTGGAAGATCATGCTTTTCCCAGGTGTGTCTTTACTTTTGAGGTAGGGCCCTTCTGACATCAGTTTCATCCTTGTGTGGAAGGGGGGTTATCACTCAGCAGTTTTCAGGACAAAGGAGATTTTCTGCCTCCCACTGTTTTCTTTGTGTGATGTGAGTTCTGCTGCAATAGCATAAACCTCTGCTGTGTTTTATGACAGCTACAGCTTTCTCCACCTCTTGCAGATGTGAAAGCAGGAAGCCTGTGTGAAGGACCTGAGTGTCCTTCCTCAGCCCCAGCACTGTCACAGACGTACCGTTACTCACTTTCACTCCAGTGCATACACAAATGGCATCTGCTGCAGCTCAAGTTCTCCTGCAAAACCCTAATAGGAACCTCCTCCTTCTTGAAAGGAACCACAACAAATCAGCAAATTTGCCTGGGAACTCTTTTGTGATTTCAGAGATTTATTTTGTCTTAACACTGCTGTCAGTGTACATGTTGGCCAGTTTCTCTTTCCTCTGCTTTCAGACATGGGGACAGTGCTCGTTGTCCACTTCAGTAGTTCAGCTTGACTAAACCATATGCCTCTCTGGCTTTGAAGCTATGAAATATCCAACAGGTGATGCTACAGACTTAGAACTGATATTTTGGCAGTCAGAGAAATAAGAACAACAATATATGTAGATGCAGATCTGACTTGCTTTGAATTTCTTGTGAAAGGTAGAGAAACAGGTGCAAACCTAGCAATGATAAACATGTGCCAAATCATTTGTGTAGAAACTCTCTGCAGGACCAGTGCCTCAGAGAGCAACTCAGCTCCCTCCTTCAAAATTGACTGGCCATCTATTTTACAGGGGTTTTAGTCAATACAAATTGTCAATATCTGATTATATTTTTAACAAATGAAAGCAGAAATGAAACGGGAGTATATTTTCTCTTATTTTTTCAATATAAGAACACATATTTCAAACCCTTTCAACTGAAAACAGCTTTGGTTCATTGAAATATTGTGCAGAAACACTTTTCCATATTTTGATCAGCTCTGTTTATAACTGTGCTGAAGACCGTCTCTACCACCATCAACCGGTATGTTTATAGCCATCTGGATCACAGACTACTCATGTTTTCAGTATGTCTATTGCATCTATTGATGATTTATTAACCCTTTATAAACAGTAGGTACACATTGTACAGTAGCCACAAAGAGGAATCAGGTGTTCAGCTCTGACCTTCCCACCTCTGCTCACACACTCCAGGGTATCAAAAGCCCTCTGGTTTTATTTAATTTTATTTTATTTTAGAATTTTACATCTGAGTGCTTCAAATCATCAGCCTTCTGGGGTTTATTCCTTGCCTTAAGCAAAGAAATGAATTTTTTGCATTCTGAGAAATGCTTCATTAATTGGAAGAGGTAGGTAAGCAGAGGGCCTGCTGGAAATTCACACTGTAATACGGGAACCAAACACAGAACTCCCTCCTGCTCTGCTCCAAAGATCCTATCAGGAGAAGCAGTGGCCTTGGTTGCTCTTGCAATAGCCCTCAAGCACAGCGCAATTAGAGCAGCTGCTTGTATTCTGTGGTTAAAGAAAGCTCCCAGGGGATAACGTATCACTGTTTGATTGGAAGAGCACTCAATTGTCTAATGAAGCTGTTATCCTCTATTTAGCTAGAGATGAGAAAAGGAAATCTTTATGTATCACTCCTATGTAACAAAAAATAGCTAATTAGAGATGTCAGACCCTCGGGGGAAGGTAAAACCACCACAAAACAAGGCGATGGTGGCAGTGAGTAAAAGTGAGCAGAAGTCTTGGCTCAGCTGGCCAGCTGCTCTGTTTACCCAGCCCAGGGGCTGGCATCCACCCTGTGCCTCACTTTGCCCCATTCACCAAGAGAAGGTGCCTCCCCATTTGTGAGGTGTTTTGATACTTCCATTTCCATCTTCCATGTTAGAAGTATCCCCTTACCACCAGAAATTACCTTGGAATATGTTTACTAGTATCGACAAGATCATTAGGTGAATAACAAGAAGCTTGATGTCCTATTTAACCTCCTTTCTTTGTTAAACCATAATCCTCATATCCACTCCTGATTTCAACAGGATTCACATGGGCTTTGGAATGACCCAGAAACAGGCCCTCTGCTTCAGCAGGAGCAACGGGCTTTGCTTCAAAACCCTTAATTATATATTAGGTGCTTCTTCAAGAAAATATAGACCTCCATACTGCTGGCATGACCTTGCATGGTGTTTCTATTCCTATTAACATCCTGGGATGACACTGATGTTTTTCTCGTATGGATTAGTTTGAAACTTTTCTTTGGATCATTAGAGCTGAATGATGAGTTTGCACTCGTGGGAAAGTTCATTTTGCAGTCGCTGAATGCTTGCAGCCAATGATCCCTGCTACAGTGATAAATGGATGCTTAAAATAAAGAACTTCTCAAGACAGGCATTCATCCAGCAGCAAAGCAAAGTTTACCAGTAGATACTAAGTTTTATGAAGTATTTTTAACCCCCCAGTACCAATCACACTGCAGTTACCTTAATTTCATTCCTCCAATATACAATGATGTTTTACTTTCGAGCAGGAAATGAGGGGGCACAGAGTTTTATGGGAGATGTCTATTGAAGTGGACAATAGGAAGGACTGGCTGGTGGTTATCCTCAGCAATATAGGAGGTTGTGCGATACCCAGGGATCATGCTGGCCAAGGACCATGTTGTCCACACACGCTGAGAT
Organism: Steatornis caripensis; assembly: GCA_013398225.1. Taxonomy (NCBI): domain Eukaryota; kingdom Metazoa; phylum Chordata; class Aves; order Caprimulgiformes; family Steatornithidae; genus Steatornis; species Steatornis caripensis. The sequence continues at coordinate 108,366 of VZSC01012814.1, read as the reverse complement.
GCTGGGCAAGACCATCGAAACCTCTCTGTTTCATTCAGTAATACCCATTAGCTATGTTTTCTTTTCTCCTCTCCAGAATATCCTACCTGACATTTTATTTGCCTCCTCCCTACTATCCATCCACTTTTCTTTAAAACCCCTGACCCTGTTCTTTGATTTTAGTTCCAAAGGGCTTAATTGCATTCTGCACTTACCCTGAACACTATGTGCCTACACCATCCTCACCAACACCAGACAAGTTTCATCTGTTTTAATGTGCAACTTGGGATGTTCACCTTTACACACTGGCCTGCTATAGGTATCCTCTTTAACGTACAGAAGAGTGGGTGCAAAGACCCAGTATGGCTCATCCAAGCCTGTGTAGGAGGTCTGCAGTGTAAACAGGGACTCTGATCGGGGTATTTTGAGCTCCAGAGTTATTACCCTCTCCAGGAGGCTCTCCTGGATTCTGCTGCCAGTCTGCCATTCCTTCTGCTGAATAGCCACATGCTTTTCTGTTGTGCTTTGGCTAAAAAGGGGATGTTTCAATAGCAGTGTCAGCACATATCTTTGCTTTCTGCTTAGTATTTCACCCCCCTATATCTTCATCCTAGGCTGCACCAAGGCCAGATTCCTTACCATGAATGCAGAGCACAGCTTCCTAGTGCCAGCCCTTATCTTCATCAGAAGTTCACATTGGAAATTTTGCTCACTAGATTCCAAATGTACCCCATCTCCAGTGCTGTTCATGAGACCTAATTCATTTTATGGAATTAGGTCTGCATTTGCCTCTGGTTACATTGCTTGAGCTGCAAAAGGTAAAGATACCTAGGAGTCAGTCTGCTAACCTAATTCCCTCTATGACCTTTTAAATAGATGCTAGCAACACCTGGGCTGCACACTCCCTCAAGGCAAATATCCTGTCTTCCTAGTGATAGTCCAGGGAAAGACCTACTTACTCATCTCCCCATTGTCAGAAAATTGCCTTCTATTGTCCAGTGAATCATACAGCTCACTTTTCCTTTCCAGTAGTCACACAGGCTTTGCTGCTGTTCACCTGCCAGCCAGCAGCCAGACCAGGCAGCAGCAGCATCAGGCAGCAAATAGGTGTGAAGGAGTCAGGCGGCTCATTGCATAGCTTGGATCAAACCAGCACTAACTAAGCTGGCAATGAGTCAGGTAACGGACATGCTTGCATGGGGGAAACATTTTATCCCGTAATAAAAGCTCGGAGACCTGGTTTCTGTGCTCAGCTTTGCTATTTCCTTCCCACATGACCACCGCAGCACATTTAACTGCTCTGTGCCTCAGTTCACTTCTTAGACAAAATCCCAGTGATACGTCTTGTCTTTGGAGAGGGCTCTGGGACCTAGGAATGAAAACCCCAAGAAAGTATTGATGATTTATTTTCTGTAATTTTCCTATTTTAGATGGATTCCTCATCCTGTCTTTTGTTCAAGAGACAGGGTAAACACATAAACAGCTTTAGCGGCAATTTTGATACACCAAAGGTTTCAAGGAGCGGTGACTTCAGTCCTGCAGGCTCGGCTCAAGCCAACACCTTTTTGAACTAAGAGGAGCTTTTCCTGCTTGCAAGCAGCAGGACCCAGTTCCCACGGAGGAGGAAGAAGAGGAACACCTAAACTTTTAAGTAGCTGTACTTTATCTCTTGCCGCTTCTCATGCAGCCTAATTAACCTAACTACGGGCTCTGCATTCTGGCAAGCACTCTATCACATTTCCACAGGACTCATGAAGCAGAAACCCTGCAGACCCCTGGGAAGGCTCCTCAGCTGCAATGAGTAAGCACAGCACCCCTGAGGTGGAGGGAGCTTTGCCAGAGGACTGCAGGTGAGGATTCACCCCTCTGGATTTTTAGACTTAAGGACAGAGTTGGCTGGAAAGGGAGTGCAGAGCACTTTGATACATATCAGCTTTGCCACCGCAGTCAGCCATCTGTTCTGAGTTTATTAAAAGTGATGTACTCTGCTGGGAGGATCAGGAAGCATCTGCTAGTGCATTTACATTCAAATCCTCACAGCAATCCCATCCGTCCTCTTTTTTTAATTAATCAAACCCACTTTTTGGTGAAACCACATAGATAAACACTTCCTCTGTAAATGGGAGCGCGTATTATGCTAATGCCATTAAATAGCTAATGCACAGAAAAACAATTTAGTGCAAGTAGCAGCATCTATCTCAGGATTTAAGAAAGCTGTTCTGACCAAGATCATTCCTGTTTAAAGGGATCACCATTTAAACCTGGCTTATGCGGCAGCGTGGTTTCACTGCTGCAGAACTGCTAATCAGCTGCTCGGGGCAAGAGTGAAACCTGAAGCGAAGTGAAGCACACGCGCTTTGGGAGCCCATCTGCAAGGGCTGAGGGGTGCTGGGGGGCCCAAGTCCTCCCTGGCAGCTCAGTGGCCCAGGGTGTTTGGAGGTAGATGCTGCAGAGAAAGTGTAAATCCTGTTTGGCTGGAGAGAGAGCAATGCAATGCTCTACCCACATGGTAACACTGCTTCGCATTAGTGTGGCTGCTTTGAAAAGGTGAAGAGCTGGAGATGCTTCTTGGCACAGCCAGATTCTCTGAAGGGTAGGGAAGAAAATAGTGCTGCCAAGGCTGCTGGTCTCTCTGTTCTCTCTGCTTGGCATGGGGTGCCCATGGCAGGGATGACCATCCATACTGGAACTGCTGCCTGCACCGGTTACCCCCGTGGTATCATTCGGGTGCACAGCACTGCATGCAGTCAGCTCTCTTGGTTTCCCCAGAGAGTTCGAGGCTGGTCTGCAGCGGCAGGCAGGGCCTCGCTGGGCACCCCCGGCCAGGGCACTGTGCGGTTTGCTCAACGGGTGGGAATCCCCTGTGGCAGATCATGTTTAGCTCTTGTTACAAAAACCTCTCCTAGGAGTCTCAGGATCTCAGCACCCTCTTGTACAGAGGCGTCCCTCCTGTGTGTGAGGAAAGGAGTCTGAATGAAACACAGTGGGGACTGTTAGCAGAGGCTGCCACAAGACAAGACCGCAGTAGTCTCCAAACCAGGGTTGTTAGTGGGTGTCCAGGGACTGCCAGCATCCCCGTTCACCAAGACAGCAGGAAGAAGACAGTCCCTTGTATGTCCCAGTCTGTGCCCACAGATCACGCCTGGTTCACCCGTGGGGTGGTGGAAAGGCTCTTCCAAGTTAACTGAGACACTCATGGCCAGCCTGTGCTTTTCTTGGGTGCCTCAAACAGCTCTAGTTTTCCCTGGTGAAGACATCATGTGCGCAGCACTTCACTGGTGGCTCCAGCCCACTCTTCTCATGGTTTGGGGAGATATGGGCAACCTCCAGCCTTTGGTTTAAGGGACCAACCAGAGCTGCTCCCCTGGTCACATCTTTCTTTCCAGGCTGTGAGTTACAGTGCCAAGAATTTGCCTGCAGCCAGTCTCCACAATGCCTTTGTAAGGAGGCCCTCCAAGCAACGAGGGGGTTTTGCTGTGCAGAGGGAGGGATGGGCCTTCCCCACTGCCCTGCGAAAGGAATCAGTAATGTCAATGGCAGCAGTGACAGCGCTGAAAAAGCGGCAGTGCCTGATGGCAAGAAGAGCAGTCCTTGAGGCTGTGGGAGTGAATCAGTGCTCATGATAGAACCTCATCTCTCACTTACATGGAACATAAGGGGCAGAGGGGATTTCTACGTGCTTGGGAACTATGGCCATGTCCCTCCGCACAGCTATTGTCAATAGACAGCTGATAGACTAATGAAATAGAAACCTTTTACTCCTCAGTGTGCTGCTCCTTGTCTTCTTACTTTGGATGTGTTCTCCAGGCTTTTTTTTAAACACAGCATAGTAATTTTCCAAATGCTCTCTTAGTGTTACAAACGATAACATTGGCTGAAGCATCTGGAAAATGTAAAGCACATGATCTTACCTTCCCCCAAATGCTCGGCTTCTGGCAGGCCTGGCCTTCACCATGAAGCATCTGCTGCCATGGCGAGGCCCTTCTCCGATGTCAGAGGCACTATGTTTGCAATCTTTCATTAGCAAACAAGGGAGTCGCAGCTGCCTAAGCCAGAGCACGCTGCAAACCCTCAGGGAGTCATAACTTGCTCTTTTCTTTCTATTATGGAGGTTGAGTATTTTTTTACTCACAGTCTTTAATTGCAAATGATGAATTTGCAAGGCAGCGGTTCAGAGACTGGGCAAATGGCATTTGGGTAACTAATGTTTGTTGGCCTGGTAGTAACTACGGAGCAAATAAATATGTGCATGAAGTGGTATTGAGCAATTACAGAGCTGGAAATCGAATTAGTGACAAACAGCATGATTTAAAGAGCGATGGGTCTTGTCAGGCTCAGACCAGACAGCAAGACGTGCTGATAAGGACAACTGTCACGCACCTTCCTTGGTGCCTCTGCAGAAGGGACTTGCTCTCCACAGCACATTTTGACTGAAAAAATTGTTCTGTGAGCAGCAAGTTAACAAAACCTGGGGTTTTCTAGTCCCCTCTGACAGCCCCACCACGTGGTCTTGACTCCAGAGGTTTTGTCACTGACAATGTGGCCAGTCCAAATGCTTCTACAGCAGCTGCCAATGCGTGAGCCTGTGTAGCATCAGCGTNAAACCTGGGGTTTTCTAGTCCCCTCTGACAGCCCCACCACGTGGTCTTGACTCCAGAGGTTTTGTCACTGACAATGTGGCCAGTCCAAATGCTTCTACAGCAGCTGCCAATGCGTGAGCCCGTGTAGCATCAGCGTGCTGTGAGAGCCAGCCCTCTATAGGCACTGACCTGTGGCTTACTCCAGGGCTCCTGCAGCCAAAGGAGACTCAGAAACATTCTGGGTGACACTCAGGTGCTGGACATCTCCCCAGATGAGTTTTCTAATGTTGCCTTTTGTGGGAACCATGTTTTCAGTCTTGAAGTGAAACCTCTGCCGGAATAAAACTTAGTGGTTTTCATCTGAGCCCAGCTTTTCTCAGTAAAACCCCACTGCAAACTGAATTCTAGGCAGTGCTTTCAACCAGAGCCACCAGAGTCACTCTAGGGACAGTCCCCAGACTCCAGGGGAGCCCCTGTTGGCACATCTAAACCAGTATTTCCTTGGTAAGACAGCACACAGCATCAGGAAATCCACAGCATCTGCTGTACTCCTGCGCTTCTTACCAAGAGTCCTTGTCTCTTCCATAATTCATTTCTTGTAACCAACTACTTCTTCTCTTATTAAATAAACATAGATTTCCTTTAGTCAGCACGATGTATTTGAGTTTATCCAGCAATATCTATTTGAAGTCACTTATGTATCAAATTAAGGAGGAAATGATGGATTGCTTTTTAACCAACGGGATTTAGCTTTTGAGTTTCTTCGTAAATTCAGCAGAGGATAAAGTTAGCCAATAGCTGTATTAAGCAAAAGCACTAGGGGACTAAATCCCTTGTTTGGAGGAGACTTCACTCACCCCATGCAGATGTCCGGATCTTTCTGTGTCTCTGAAGATCTCTTCCTGAGGATACTCCGCTTGTTGATTCCCACCATGACAAGCAGAAGACCTGTGTGTGGTGAAGGGGACACTCACATAAAACTGTTGCAGCCACGTCAGCTGGATTTTCCCCAGGCTGCTGTACCTAAAGACCAAAAATTTAACAGTTCCTCAAAAGGAAAGTTTTATCATAAGAACAGAAATCCCTGAGAAATGTCCTACCACATGAGCAAAGTGCTTCTCCGGCCAAGCCTCCTGCCTCCATCCTGCCTGGCAGGGTAAGTCGTGAGGGAGGTGACTTTGCCTTCATGGGGCTCAACCCTGGCACTCAGGTTGCACTGACCCAGCTGCAGGAGTCTCGATTGCAGAGTTTGTGACAGAGGGAGGCTGAGCTCTTGCTCTCCTGGTAATTTAAAAGCAACACCAAACCCACAGTGGCAGTAGATTTTATTCTGGAAAAGTAGCTGCTCTCTGCAGTCCCTTTATGCTCCCCCAGCATCCCCTGACGGATTAGGGATGGCAGGTGGCACACTCCTAACATTACCTTGTCTTTTTGCTATGTCAATATCTGTTTCACAGAAACATGGAGTCATTTATGTTGGGAAAGACCTTTAAGATCATCAAGTACAACCGTAAACCTAACTCTGCCAAGTCCCACTAAATCATGTCCCTAAGTGCCACATCTGGTATTCCTGTCCCTGGATTTACGTGGTCTCTTTTTGACCCTGCTGGCCCTGTCTGCCTCTGACAGCTCCCGTGGCGGCAACCTGAAGAGTTCACAGCCTGCTGTGCAAAGAATTACCTTAGTGACTCTAATGTAGTCTCTCACTGGTTACCTAGAAATCCTCGACTTCTAGTGCCACAGGATTTGAGGAATACCAGCTCTGCATTCTCCCTATCCTCCACCTTCATGATTTCATGACTTCCGCTCATATCCTCCAGTAGCTGCCTTATCTCTAAACTAAAGTGTCCCAACCTTTGTGTTTCTCCTCCTGCCTCTCTCAGCTGCTCCATCCCACCGATCATTTCAGTGTTGGTTATGGTTTAAATCTTGTTATAGTTTAGGTTATTTTTCCCATAGCTGCATTACCTGCTTTATCTACACTGAAGCTCGTCCGCCACCTTTTTCTCGATTCACCAGCTCTGTGAGGTCCCTCTGAATTCCCCTGCCATCGGCATGACATTTGACTACTCAAAACAGCTTAGCTACCACCTGCAAACCTGATTTACAGCACCTTCTGACATACCTGTGTGCATCTCCTTTGGGGTCTTGTCTCAGCATTTCCTTGTCAAATCTTTAACACTATTTTTGCAGCTGCTTGTGATGCAGCTGTGTACATCCGGGCAAAACAGAACCAGTGAAGGAAACAGAGCAGCTCCAGAAGAGCCCTGTGCTGCAGGGAATTTGCCCCTTCTCCATGAATGGGGGGCTCTGAGTGAAAGCACTGTCAGAGGGACATGTTCAGAGTCCACGATCCCTTTAAAGCCCTCTACCCAACCAACAAGTGACTTCTAATCTGTCTCTATTTCTACAGACCCCTGAGGAAATTAGGTAAGAAGAAAAATCCAAGTTTTTCCATGCAAAACCTGCCTGTATTTGAGTGGGTAGTTGCAGTGCCTCTCTGTGGATGCTGCTGACGGGCCCATTTGAGATCTCCTGGACAGCTGCTGGGCAGCTGCTTTTACTTTCTCCCCCTCATGACACGGCCTGTCGTGGGAAAAGGCAGGAGACATATCTTCAGCTTACTGTGATTATTGAACATATCCTTGATTAAAAGGGAGAAAACTTACGTTTCTTACAAACAAAGCACATCTGCTGGAGCTGAAACCTTCCTTCAAAGGCTGCGAGAAGATTAAGTGCTGCGGAAGAAAAAAATGTGCTTTTTGTGTAATAGGAACATTCTTGTAGTATCAGGGAGCTCAAAACAGAGACTTGGTGCATGCTTCACCTTCCAGTTAGTGACCTCTGAATAATTAGCAGAATAACGTTTTTAGAAATGCTCCAGTAGCCATGCCCCTGATTGTCAGATAAACAACCTCCTGGAGGGGGAAAAAGCTGGCAGTGGTGAGCAACTGGTTGAGGGAGCAGCAAGGTTACGTGCAGTCATTAAGCCGCGAGAACATTCACCAGCCCATTCAAAAGGTCCAACAAGTCAGAGCCGTTCCACAGGGCAGGCTAATTGAAGAAAATTAGGAGAGTGAGCAGAGATCATTACACTCTGAAATCTGGTGTTAACACCCACTGTGGTTTCAGTCTTGCAAACAGTAAAACAATTGTTTCCCCTTGGCAGTGATTTACTGTTAAATCCTGGGTACCTCGTCCTCCTCCCAAGCTTTAGCCTCTGTGTGGGAATTTATCAGGGGCAGTGGCAGAGCGCTGTGATCGCGGGCACACCTGCCGTGCCCTCTTCCTCGCACCCATCGCCTTTTTCCCTCTCATTTCTGTGCCAATTATTACCCTTCCAGAAGAATTTATTTCAGGACTGCAAACTAAAAAGACTCCCTGGAGTACTGGGCAGGACTAAAGTTGATGTGGCTCTGAATCTGGTTTCTAGCACAGTAACTCTTCAAAATATGTCTGAGATAAAATGGTAAAAGAAGTACCATGTTATTGCAGCTGAGGACTGAGACTGTATTGGATTTTTACTGCCTGTGCACCTGTGGTGTGCGAGCAAATTTCGAGAAAATACCACCCGATTCAGCTGTGGGGATCAGAGGACGGTGAAAGACTCACTCCAAGTTCACTGACGTCTCTCCTATTGGCACCGTCATGGTTTCAGGTACGTATCACACAACTTCACCCAGATTTTCACAAGACTGACTCACAGAAGCATCAGGCTGAAGGGATTTCTCAAAGACCATGATTTCTGGGTGTATTAGGTACTGCAGGACCCTCCTGCCAGAGGAGGCACCCCGGCCACCCGTGACAGCCACATGGCTAATGGACGCATGAAGTCTTCCACTCAGCAGCACCTTACACTCAAAGGAGCTTGCCTGAATGCTTAGCTATCCTTGTATTTTGAAAGTCAAATCTGCAATTTTCTCCTAATTTCTATCTTGTTTGTTTCAGATGAGGTTGTCTGGTGTGGGATATGGAGAACTGCTGACCACTGCCTGCTCAGTGGCTGTCCTGTACACCTGTAAGATTGCTGTCCCGTTTCCCCAGCCTGCTTCCCAGCCTTCTCCATTGTAAATTAACGAAGCCTCTCCTCACGCTCATCTATTTTCCAAGCTTCTTCTCATTCATTTTGCTGTGTCCTGGGTCTTTCCCATCTCCTCTGTCTTCCACAAAGTGAGGTACCCAAGGCTGAAGACAGCAGCTCCAGCTGAAGCTGTACAACAGCAGTGTAACCACCACTATGTCTTACAGAGCAGCAAATGAAAGACATGAGCAAGGAAGGTCCTGGGTCACCCAGTGTGGGCTCGTGCTCTTGCAGTCCCTGCCAGAAACTGCTCGTTTCCATCTTGAATCCGGTAAGGATTTCCTCACGTATGCACACCTATTAGAAAGCTGTTTCAGAATTTCATACTTTGATACAGATATTCTTCTAATTTCCAGCCCAAGTGTTAAACCTCCTTTCGTAGGAGATTTAAACCCTTTTTTTTTTTTTCCCAGTAGCTGCACAGCATCCCCTTATACCTAGTTTGTCGCTGCTATTTCCCTTGAACCTTCCTTGTGGATCTGTGTGTAGTTGTGCATTGATTTCCCTTTGCTGCTTCCAGTACTTTACTCTTCTCCTTGCTTGATTTTGTCTTGAGGATTTCAGAAAACTTTTCTTAGTCATCAAGAGAATTTTGAATTATAAGCCCATCTTCCAAATGTTTTGCAAGCTCTAAGAGCTTGTCTTTATTCAGACATCTTATAACTGCCCTCCTTTCCCCATCATCCAAACTTGTCTTTCACACACTGGTCAGACATGGGCTGAGCACACATCCCCCGAGTCTTACAATGTTTTGGCCCACCTTTTACTTTTGCAGTTTATCAGGTAGCTGGGCCCTTTTCTCACAGTGAAGTCTAGACCCTGTTTCCCTAGTGCACGGCTGAGCATGTTCTGTAACAAAAAACTCTTCTTAGAGTGAAGTCCATTTCCCTTAACCACTAGACCAAAGAGAAAAAAAATGAAACGGATTGACACAGTTTACTCTTGACAAATCCCTGCGGTGTGTTTCATATCAACTGACTAACCTGTGGCTGATTATAAATTGAAGGTTTCTTAATTTGTTCCGGCAATCTTTCCAAGAATTAAAGTTAGGCAAATTGATTTAAATTCCTTGGCTTTCCCTGCAAGGCGGGTACTAAGCACTCCCTTGCTGTTCCTCTTCTGTCCCCCTTATTCGCCAGCTACTCAAAAGCAATTGCTAATAGCTCGGAAATGGCTTCGGATGGGTTCTTAAGCCCTTGCAGATGAATTTTGTCTGGTTCTGCAGGCTGGAACCCATCTCGCTAATCTAAATATTCTTGAAACAGTTCTTTCCTTATTCCGCTACACGGCTCCAGTCCTCTTGTTATATATTTCAATTGTGTTTAACATCTGGTTATAATCAACCTTTCTGGGAAGTTTGAAGCAGAAAATGACAGTGGATGTTTCAACCTCTGCTGGATCATTACGTCTCTGGAACACAACCTTCTTTTTCTTTGTCGACTGTGGTGCCATTAACCCTTTCTCTATGGCTTCCTCAGATCTCCTCTCAGGACTTAAGAAATGTGTGATGCTAACGTTGTGCAATAGAAATCCCATTATTCTATTAATTCAGACAACTCAGGAAAAGCCGAAACAGTCTGAAGGTTTACCCCTGCTAATGCACCTATCTCCCTGTTCACAGGCTCAGAGCTGTATGTAGACTTGATTTAGGTGGGGTGCATAACTTGGTGGTTTGTGTTATACACTGGTCCTAGAATGAAACCCAGAAAATAGAGGTAGGCTCCTGATGTAATGTATGGGTGGGTGTTAGATGTCTAAGATGGGGATGTAAAGCTTTGTTGAGAGACTCATCCCTGAGTCTGCTTGGGTACGTGACTCAGGACAAAGAGGACCCTCTACCTGCCTGGGCCTCAGACCCTGCATCATCTCCTCGAGGAAGGTTATCTAGTTGTGGAAATGACTAAGCAAGGATTGCAATTTCATGTTAAAAACAAGATCCAGCAGGGTAGTTGGAGTGCAGTGGCTCTCTCCTGCCAGGCCAGTGTTTAGAGCACTTCTCCCTCCAAAAAAAAAAAAAAAGCAAAGCAGTGTTTTAATGCTTCCCTTAGTGCAATAGACTTCAAAAGCATGACTCCCACCCCCTTGAGAGTCTACTGGCCACAGGAGGACAGGGACACTCCAGCCTCACCTTTCTCTGACCAGTGACTGATGCAATTGGAGCCGGAGTGAATGAGTGCAAGGGAGAATGTACTCTTAGCCTGCGCTTTAGGGCACTTGGATGGGAGACGTGAACATGACCGTTCTCAGCTTGTGAACATGACTGTAGCTGCTTCATGATGTAGCACAGCAGTTGGATATGATCTTCTGAACCAGGCTCCCGAGAGCACTAGTTTTGATTTCACCACTTCAGAGTGCCAGTCTCAGTGGCCTAAATCAGGAGCAGGAGCTCCTCAAGCACTTGAGAGTCAGAACAGAAACCACCTCCAGGCCTCATTCAGGTCTAATGCCTAAAAGTAAGCTGTGACCGATGCATGGTATGACACCAGATGTCTTGGCAATAAGCTACGTTTCTTTGTAGGAATACCACTACACAGGTTATTTAACACAGGGAAGCTGATTTCACACTTCTACTTTTTTATTGTACTGTATGGTAAAATTAAAGGGGAACAAAAGCAAATATACAAATATGTGTATATATGGATGAATTGTGAGAACTGATGACATGCAAGTGTGTATGCATGTGGGCAGGGTGGAGAGGAAGGAGACATGAAAAGGTGCTTGAGCTGCCTTCATGTCAAGTGTGTCATCTATAGTACCAGTTTATCATGTATGGACATTCTAAAGCATCAACAGCAACCAAGAACATGGGATGTGGAGTGGATATACGTACAATGAATAAGCCTTAGGACTTAGAAAACATTGCCAGTTACAAAAACAGTGGGTTTAACAGGCAGGTCACGTGACCTTGAAGGAATTTGCTCATGGTGCAATGGGGCAGGTGTATAAATTCAGAGAAGCTCCTGCAGAGGGAGAAAGCCTCCATGGATGACAGCTGTGTTGGGAAGGCAGCAGTAGCTGGATTTAAAACCAAGACGAGATAGAGGAGTCTGCTGCTCTTCACCACACTGTGGCAGGTGTGAGTACAGGTGCACAGACATCCATGGAAAATCACTCTGGGAAGTAGCACTGATGAGGTGAGTCGTTCCTCCAGGTCCTACAGCTGAGATGCCTCAAGGTCGCTGGGTGACAGGGAAAAAGGAAACTTGATTTTATGTGTGATCATATTACCAGGAGCCCAAGACTTGAGCCCAATCTGGCGCTGCAGTTTGCTGGTTCACACCACCCTCGGGTAGCCTTGTTTCTGATCGTGGTGGAAGTTCTCACCTTGTCATACGGCTTGTAATACTTCTTTACCTTTTAGCTTGCCTACTGTGAAAGCAAAGCATGTTACTTCTGTGGAGGTAACAAGACCAGTTTAAGCAGGTGAGTACAACAAACCCACTCTCCCTTGGGACCCAGAGCCTGGCTCCTGAGCATGTCCATGTCACGAGAGTCCCCATGGAAGCTGCTGTGGTTGCTGGGCAGACGCGTGGCAGCAGTTCCCCTGGGTGAGAGGCAGGCGTGGAGAGGCAGGTCTCAGCTCTGGGCGCACCCCGTCTCCAAGCTTCACACCAGGATTTTGAAGCCGTTTCATAGAGTCACAAAATCCAGATTTGGCTGGGATTTCTAAGCCTCCTTAGCATTCATAGCCAAAGATCTGAGAAAAGTCACCCTGGATTACAACACTCCAGCTAAAACTAGCAACGCTCCTCGTAAGGAAACCTGCACAGAGTATTTATTGCAAGATGTCTCTTTTATCCAGACCCTGCGCCTCTGATCACAAAGCTGGAACGCACCCCTTGAGGGGAAAGCAGAGAGCTGGGCAGGCGTCTTAGCAAGCTTTCTGAAGCATATGTGTGAAAAATGTACCAACAGCCTTTGTTCATACAAAATAATCCAAACAACTGTAGGAACAGGTTCTGAAACTCCCGATCACTCCCTTTGCTGCAAAGTTTAAGCATTAAGAGCATTGAGGCTCAGTGGCTCAGGTGCAGAGTTGTTATAACCTCATGGAATTAAATACAACTACACTAGCAATAAATTCAGCCTAGTAGCTTTGCTTTCATTCTGTTTCTAATAAGATATTCGGAGCAGGGTCTTTTCAGTGTACATCCACTTTCATTATTTTTTCATTGCACATACAGTAAATATCAACTAACAAAAAGGACCATCTAATTAATCTCTTGTTTTATGATTATCTGTGAAATTAACTGGGGGAGTGCAAAGAACACATAGGAACTTTATTGGCTTTCAAACAAAAAGTCACTTGATCTAAGCTGTGTTTTGCAGTTTGTACAGGCTCTGTCAGGACGTGTTTGCCCAGTGAGCCTTTCAGATTCAATAGTTACAGTACACTTATGGTCAAGCAAACACACAAAATGATTTTGAGAAACTAGGGCAGAAATCACCTTGATGAGTAACTAGTTTGATGCACATATCCCAACCCATGTTCGATCAAATGTTATCAACCACAACCAAAGCCAATTACAAGAGTGGTTTTGCAGTGTATTGGTGTGAAGCTCCTTCCCAGGTGACAAGCAAGTAGAGAGGAAGGTCTGTTGATGTTTTAAACAAGCCAGTGCCTGGGAATGCTTGTGCCTTCTAGCTCACGTGTGGGTGTAGGTGGCATGGTTGGAGGTGTGCCAGCACTAAAACTGTTCTCCGGAAGACAAACTGTGTTCCTCTACGTGCCTTTCAGAGGAAGGGTTGAAATAAGACTACCCACGATTAAACGTATTTGACCCTGAGAAGTTTAGATGATGAGAGCTGCCCTCAGCTCCTGTGATACACTGCATTGACGTCCACACTGTTATGCAAGACGTGCTGCATGGGAGGGTATAGCCAGGGCCATTGCTATTGCTTCAAATCTCCCTTCAGCATGGTGTGGCTGCTCTGCAGAGGACACTCACACTTTGTTCTTCAGCAGCTGTTCCATAACTATATCTGGCTGCAGCCTTCCCTGAACCGTGCTGGGCGTTGCAGGTGATACACCGGCAGCACTATGGAATAATGCATTTCAAAAAGCATATCCTAATTAACTTTTTAATGCTCATTTTCCTTAGCACCAGCCTCATTAGATCTGAGTGTGCGAAATATTTGTTTAGCCAGGTATTATAGTGCTAATCATGGAGACTGGCTTGTTGCCTGGATACTTCACTCAAGCCACAATGTCACGACTACAAATGCAGAACTAAACCCAAGTCACTCCTTAATCTTCAAAATTATCTCACTGTGCTGATCCCTGCACTGCAGGAAACTGTATTTCTTGAGCAACACAGACTGAGCTCTTGCTGCACATGATATATTCATGAGAGATTCAGGTCATATTTTAAATTTATTATTCTGAAATTGCCCTTTCTAATTTCTTTAAAGTTTGAAATGCCTATTTGTCTCCTGGGTACTTTCTGAAATAGAACAAGTTCTCACACATCAGCGGTGGAGCGCAACAGTACTTAGGCCTTTGCACTTTCATACAACTGGGCCGTTTGCACAAGCTCCCCATGAAACAAAGGTTTTATACTTCAGTCCTCATCTCATGGCTGGGGAAACAGAAAGAGGCCTCCATCCAAACTGGGCCTCCATTGACCCTATTTCTACATTCAGCTCCATGAATTTTTAGCCACTTTATTGGCTAAACATGAGTGGCATTAAAACGAAAAGTGGGCTAAACAAGGGGATCCTCAGGCTGCTGGGCAGCAAGTGCACCATCCTTTCTTAGAGATGCCTTCAGAGGACAAACCCCATATCATCCCGCCCGGGCTGCCCCAAGGACAGGCTATTAAATTGCCAAATTCAACATTGCACTGGAGGGTCCTTTACATGCCTTCCCTTTTCTTACTAGCTTCAGTGTATTTGGATATACATTTTTCAGCAAGGCATTTTCCTTGAAAAAAGTTGTCCAGCTTTAACTGGTGGAATGACTGGACCACCACAAGGCACAGGGAGCTGTGGTCAATGCACCATTTAAATGGTCTTTAGATACATGCAGTACTTGGTCCTTCAAACACAGACCAGGCCTGATCTCAACTAAGAGAAAACTACACTGCTACTCCAGCTCATGTTTTCTTATAAAGTCCATGTTCTCCCTGCCATTCCCCTTCACAGATGTGTGAAACTTTCTTGACGCCATTAGCCCCATAATGGACTTATTGTTTACCACCCTTATAGGTGTTTCTCTGTATTTAAGGGCTGTGGACAGTGATGACCTTCATCTACTCTCTGGATATTTTCCACAAATATGCACTTGAGTGTCCAGGCTAGGTAAGATCACTGCCAGGGTTGCTGTTTAGGAAGAGTTAGCCATAGTCACTGATGGCCAGCAATCTTCCAATCAAAGCATGTTGCTTTAGAAAGCAGCTCTTTCAGGCCAGTGTTGAGGATAAATTTCCTAGCGTAGATTTGGATGGAGCCAGAGATGGAGAAGTTTTTCAGGTGCAAATAAAAAGTCACACTCTGGACGGGGAAGGGCAGAGGCCAGTCTTTGGGATGTGGGAAGCTAAATTTTTAAGTAGTGTTGTCTGCCTGACTCCTTGATGCTATGGAAGAGCAGACAACCCCTTGTTCAGCCATCCCAAGAGCATGGGTTAGATGTGTACAAAACACACCCAGGGTTTCTCCAGGCAGCCCAGCGCATCTAGGCTCTCGCAGGGCCCAAGAGGCAAGGCGTTCCTGTCAGCACACACCTCATGCCAAGGAAGAGGGTCTGTAAGAACACAACTTGACTTCTGCTCCTTGCAGTGAGAGGTGAGGGGTGAAGGTGGTTGGGGGGGAAGACCCTACACCCAGCTCTGCTGCCAGACCCAGCCTGTCTTTCCAGCTGTGCTCTTTACACTAGCAGGGGCTGGGCACGCAGACAAACAGCACCAAGGTCAGCTTAGGAAACGTCAGATAAGTGCACATGCTAAGAAGAGCAGGACAAGACACTTGATGGCTTTAAAAGAATTGCGTGGAAGAATAAAAAAGAGGCCACAAAAGATTTTTCCCAACAGCTGACGAGGGACTTCTCAAAGTATTAGAAAATCTCCACTTCAGGAAAGCGGTTAGAATTTGCAAACATAAACCAACCTTTGGATGGAGGATCTAAGTTTCCCCATGTAACCAACAGAGAATAATAACATCTCCTCTGCGCTTCTCCTGACTCAGCTACCAATTTACTGGATGAGTTTGGGTGTGTAACTTAATTGTGCTTTATTTGTACCTATATCTAAGGCCCTACAGAGCCTATGAATAAATGGATGTGTCAATACACAGACATATATCCCCTACATGTCCATATAATACAGTTTAATATTTGACTTTTTAATGTAATAAGATTCAATTCTTTGTAATGAATAAAAGACACGGCTGTATCCATGCTCGATGTCCTTGCAGAACAGAGGTGCCCTAATGCTTAATTCATGTTTGCACAATACGCTGTGAAGGCAGAGGCTGAAAGACACAAAATGGTGAAGACTTTGTTGAAGGTCTTATGTGAAGGGCCTTTGTGGTGCCCTTGTTCCCCCCTTCACATGGCTCCCCTCTGCCTGGAGGCGGGGTGGAGATTCTGCCTCTGAGCCCCTGCGAGAGCTGGGAGCCTCAGGAGCAGCACTGGCAGCGGCTGAGAGTTTGGGGGAAGGCGGAAGACGGCTGACCCACTCCCACCGCTGTCCCCTGCTCCACTGCTAAGGGTCTTCTCACTGCAGGCACAAAAATGCTAAGCAAACCGCACCATGGCTGATGAAAACCTGATTTCAACAAGGCAAAAACCCCCTCCTGATTAAACTTGGCTGCATGCTAAATTAGCAGCGGCCCTGGAGTGATGTTTAGAAGGCACAGCAAATGGGAGTGTGCTTAATTAAAGTTGACAGTCATAATGGCACTGCCTGTAATAGTATCAGGAGATTATCGGTTACAGGCCAGTGCTGCAGGCTGTGTGACATCCCTGCCAAGGTGTGACCCTTATGCCAGCTCTGTCAGGCCTGATCTTAATTTCTGCTCTTTAATGCTGAACATCTCATGTTGACAGGGAAGTGAAAACAGCTTTTTGCCTCCTGGTCTCCATCTCCAGCTGATCTCCGTACCATGCAAACAGAGATTATTGAGAAATCCAAGTTAGGGTTTATCTATCTAACTGATCTTTAATATAATAACAAGTAAATGAACGAAGGTTAGAGGAAAGAGCTTAGGAGGGAGGAGAAGGGATGTATTTTTCCTTCTTCTGATTAACTGTATTTTTATATTTACTTATTTAACCTATATCCAGGTTAAAGCAATGGGGCACAGGTTGTCAAGTTAGCATATCACTTTTGTGACAGGAGATCGTGAGGGAAAGCAGCACTGCGACTAGTGCTGAGAGGCTGCATGGGCCCAGCATCCGGCATGGCCCAGAGCATCCTGCTGGCACAGCACCCCGTCTTCGAGAGAACATTTCAAGACCTCAGCTGTTGCACATTGTATTTTCCCCCCGAAGCCAGCACTTACTCACATGACTACTCCCGGTCTGGCTTTGTAATTTGCTTCCAAGCAATCATTACGTGGTCGAACATCACTCTTCTGGCTTGGCAAAAAAGTCAAATGTAACTATGACTTTTTACAGAAGCTGAGAGAAGCTCCCCTTCAATTTATTTTGTTTCTACTCCCTTTCCTCAAAAAGCTTCAGGATCTTAATTACAGCGACACTTCCCAGTGGAATGAGAGCACTCTGACAGAGTAGGGTAATGAGGTACACGAATTAACAGTGACATCGACTCATGCCTCCAGTTAATACCTTGATATCTTATCCATTGACGTGAGTACATTTTAACATTGCTCCCATCAGAATTCAGTATATGTGTGTGCTGCAGCCAGAGGATCCAGCCAGATGGGTTCAAACCCTGTTCAAGGAAGGTGGGAATTCAAGTGAGAAAGGGGATATTCAAGAGATTCTCAAAAAAAGATGTTCATAGCTTTCAAGCTGGGCTTAGCACTTCCTTGGAAATGCAATGTATTTCCTGCAAATGCAATGTATTTCCTGCAAATGCAGGAGGTCTGGGGTTTTTTTTGTGATGTTCACAATTCTCAAGTCAAATGGCTAATGTCACAGTGGGAAAAATCTAGAGTCCCAGTTACAAGAGCTAATAGAAGAGCCTGGGTAGCAAACAGTATCAGCTGGAGGGTAAAACCAAATGTCACCCTAAGCAAAGAGCAGGGAACAGGCTGCTCAAAGGACTGGAGAGGAAAACACGGCTCTTTCCCACCTCAGACTCCGTGTATTTGCCATGTCTGTGCATCCTGACAATCCAAGTGAGGCTGCAGGAACAAACTCTGGAGAAGTCAAAAGCCTCCTAGGGAAAGGTCCAAATATTGGAACCCTGCATTATTGGAAACAACGGTAAAGGTGAATATGCCTGACTTTAGACTTGATCAAAGTATCAGAATAAGCTTCTCCCTGGCACAGCAGGTAAATGTTGTATTTGGAGATGAAATCATACATACAAGAAAGGTGGAAAAATCAGTCCATACTGGTAGAGATATTAGCTGGTTGTATGAATATATTGTTGATAATATTCTAAAATTACCTGAAGAGTTTTAGCAGGTCTATGGCATGCAAAAGACCCTTAAAGCTCTCATCCCATTTTTACATCCTCATCCAGATATAAGCAATGCAACTGCCTCTGACCTTGTTAAAGGTTTCGGAAAGACAGGCTGTGCATACTGCACGCTGCTGGGTAGTTTCCATAGTGCAGCAGCCAACGACAACACCTGAAATACTGTAACTAACTGAGACCATTTCAAATCTCATCCCTGGGGACATGCCCTAACCCATTCGACCTCCCCATCAGGGAGCATGCAGGAGGGAAACTCCAGCGCCTGAGCCAGAAAGGAGCCTTGGTCCTTGCAGGAGAAGAGAAAAGCTAGATCAGGCAGGAAACCTTTATAGGATCAGGCAGGAAAAAGAGACCCTGGGCAGAGGGCTTGTTAGAAGGGGACCAGGAACCATCAGTGAGAAACCTCTGTCATGTGGTTTGGACTCCCTGGTGTTGTGGGGAGCAGGGTGCTGGGTATACTGGCAAAGCAGTGGAATATGGCAGAGAAATGCCCAACTCCATCCTCAGTTTCTCCCCTAACGGAAACAACCTGAAATTAAAAAAGCCATTTTTCTGAACTTTCTGGATATTACATTGTTCAAATGTAATAGCAGCAGGAATTGACCACATCCTTCACATGCAGGTACCACGCTCCTTTTTGACAGGTAGGCAACCTGTGTGCAGAGAGGTTAATACAGCTTAAAACATAGGTTTGTAAAAATCACCCTTGATTCTGGATGTCTCCATTTCTGGACTCTGTAGCCAGGACTTACTGTGCCTGATGTTAAGTGAAACCGGACAGCCAGCGGTTCAGAGCAGATGAGCAGGAACCTCCACTGCTCAGTAATGCTGATACTCAAGCGGTGTGTTTCAGTTGGCCACCACAAATTAGCAAATTGTCTTTGCTTATTTTCCCCAACAACATGTGCAAACGAGCCTCTCAGCTCTTGCCTTACCTTGGACAAACTGCTGCAGAAGTGGAATTTCATTAGGGTGTTTTTCCTACGAGAGCTCCAGCAGCTAAGAAGAGAACAGTTGTTTAAAACAGTTTAAAATACCCAGGGGAGGGCTAAGTCACAGTCACAACTGCTCGCATCCAGATCTCTGACCTTCTTGGGCCTGCTGGCACATTAGCTGGAATGCAATTTCCAAGGCCTGACTAAACGCTTGTACAACACAAGCACATCAAGGTCCTCATTTTTATTCACCTCTGCAGCTGTGTTAATTTGGTGAGGTGGCTTTGCTGGGCGAGTGTGGGACCATCATGCACGGCAGACCTAGAGTGCTGGTTAATGTGGGAAAATTGAGTGTTTCAGACAAGCTGCCAATCACTCCGGTCCTTTCAAAGCCATGCTAGGGTCACAGCCCTCTGCCTCGAATGTGACTGAGCTATTATCAGCAAGTTACTAATGAGCTCATGCTTACGGTGGTGAGCTTTCTTCTTTACTTTAGCATTCCAGGTCTTACTTCTTAAGGTCAAAAGTGGATCCCCAGCCATATAAAGCAATGCACTAGTTTACAGTCCCCCGACAGGGTAGCCTGACAGCTGTTCCCTTCACCCACACCCTGCTACCTCCTCTACTCCCCCGCTGTGCAACAGCTTCCTAAGGTCTGCCAGAAGCAAGTACTTAATGGGATAATATGTGTGGTGAAGGACGGGACAGCGTGGTAATACCTGACACCAGGCCATGGCAAACAGGGAAGGGAGCAGACCACTTACCACTTCTGCTAGCAGTGATGTGCTGCACCCTTTCATGCTTGGAGGCCACAAGGCAGCTTGTTCAACCAGCCACGCCAGCAGCGAGCAGCTTGCTACTGCTGGATGATGAATGACGCAGCCACGTGGGAGCCTGCCAAATGGCTCCATGGCTGCATCTGCCTTGTAGGCAGAGTGGGAGGCAGGGGCCTGGCAGGGAGCAGTGTGAGTGGCAGGCAGCCTGGGGCTCTTCAGCTTTGTGCATCTACATGACCTGTTCCACCCGTGGCTGGGCAGCCTGTCCTCTTGGTCTGACTTGTGAAGAGATGATGGTGAAAGCACAGGGGTGCACAGTGAGGGGACAGACCCCTGCCCTGAGTTTGGGGGTTGTTTCTTTGGTCTGTTGGCTTTAGGGTGGAGGAACTTCCAGCCTGATCAGAGTGGTTCGATGCGTCAGCCTTGGAGGACAAGACTTTTCCAGAGCTGATGCAGCGGTACAGTGGTAAACTGCTTGTCCCAAGCCACAGCCATGAGCTGCTGTGTGGGCAGGTGACAGTGAGACTTAAGCCATTACAAACATGGCTCGCCACCGACTTCTCCACCTTTTTGTCAAGCCGTTAGGTTAGAGGTCACAGTAATGAAGGCAGAAATAACTCTGGGTCAGGTTTAAACTCAAGGACTTGGACTTTTCCCAACTTTAGACCAGACATAAAAGAGAGAGAAGTAGGTCACAGAGAGAAGCTGTCACCACCATTGGCTCCAAAATGTTCCCAGACCTGCAGACATCCGTGTTACTCAAAATTTCAATCCAGGCAACGACAGATTTGTGAAAGAGAGTTTGACTTTTCTGTGTTCCCACGTTAGCCCTTCAGTGCTCCCTCATGCCTACACAAAACCAGAAGGTCCCTGAGGAACGTGAATCTCTTTCTGCAAGACTTGGGTGCTGAACACCCTGCTGCGGGGTCTTGCTTGGACACCTCCAGATAGAACCTGCCAGCAGTTTTGGCACCATGAACCACATCCAACAGCAATTTGCTGCCGCCAGCTTCTTCACCCACCAACTCGTGGAAGCACAGTGTGATCATCACATGGCCAGGAAAGGCTGCAGTGCCTCTCTGAGACACAGCTCTCCTCTTGTTCTCACAGATTTGTAAGGTGTAAGATGCTTTCTCCACACACACAGCTTGAGCCATATAACACTCACATTCAGACTTGCAGTTCCCTACTGATCTACACCCTTCACACTGCTCCACGATGGTGTGCGACTGGAAACACCCCTTCCCCTCACAATATTTTCTTCCCCAAGTAACCCAAGTGCTACCTTCTCTAATTTTTCTCCATTACAAGGGTCTGAACGCAGATCGCTGTACACACTGAGATGCCAAAACTGTCGGTCACGGGGAGCTGTGGGTTCTCAGAGCCCCGCAGATGGCAGGGCTGAGCAGGGCTGGGAGTTTGGCTCTCTGCTTTCCCATGTTGGCGGGGCTGCCTGGTGAGCCATGAGGGGGGAGGCCATGAGGCACCCAGCCAGTACGAGCATGTGGGCGACACATTTTGCAGCAGATCATGGCTGGTGGATTAAGACTTGTGGCAACACGTTATGTGACTGCTGTTTAATCAGAGGCACTGCTGGGGCTCGGCATCAAGGCATGTGCAAACCTCCTCTTGTAGACGTACCCCTCTCTTTACCCGTTGTTGCAATCAATGGCCATAACATTGGCTTTCAAAGAGGGCGAGTGGTTGTACAGACTGAATAACTCCTTTCCACTTCATTTATTTAGATGAAAATATGAGCATCTAGCAGAAGGCTGCTTTTGCCACCATCGGTGTCTCTGCGGTAGCGGTGGATATCCCATCGGCAGAGCTGTCACAGACACATGGGGCAGGTGGCCACTCGAGACCCCAGAGGTCTGCACCCCCTGCTCTGCCCCACAACCAGGCAACTGCCTGTGGCTCCGCTGCCTGTTTGGCAAAACTTCGCACAGTGCTGGCACCCATACTGGCACCCTTGTTGCATAAGAGGAGCCTTATCAAGTCAAACCAGAGGTCTGTGTTCCTTGTTACCCTGTCCTCAACACTGGCTAGGCAGGAGACACCACGGCCATGCAGCAGGATGCCCTCTGTGTGCGCCGGCTGCGGGGCATTGGGCTGCACCACCCGGGCAGTGCAAGCTGCTCTTGTGCTCTCCCTGAGTGAAATCGCAGCCCAGACCAAGCACTCAGGGAAATATCTGAGACTGGACAACCACATGGTGATGCTGGTGCCAGTGATCAGTAACGCAGAAGCTTACTGCTCCAGAGACAGCATTTTCTGGTTTAAGAGCTCTTGCTGGGTTTTTCTTCCCAGAATGAGTTTGATTAAATTTGGAAGCCAGGTAAGCTTTCATCATCCCTAACATACTGAGAAAAGGAGTTCCACAGTTTGCCTCTGCGTTGTGCAAAGAATACCCCTGTGTTAGCTTTGAGCCTCCCATGGCCAGGATCGTTGTATTTCTGGGTGAGAATACAAGGGGGAGGCAGGGACCTGGGACTGGCGTGCTGTTTAGGAGAGGCAGGATTCAGGCTAAGCAGTATGATGGTTGGGGCTAAAGTATTCAAGGTTAGGATTAGATGTGACTCTTAAATGTGTCACAGAGCAGTAGCTTTTAAAAAAATTATGTAAGTCCCCCAAACTGGCCTGGGCAGGTCATGCCTATTCAGGACAAACCACCTGCCAGCATTGCATGGAGCACTTTACAATTAATTTGAAAACAGAACGGATAGTTGCAATCAGCAATAACATGTGCTTGACAGTCCTTCAGAAGGATATTAGAACTCAGCTTCTCAGGAAAGCTGTGCTCCAGAATACCAGCTGCCACCGTCTCACCCTTCAGAGAGAGCACAAGAGCAAGTCTGATCTCTTTGGAAGTGTGTAATAATCTCATGTTAATCAAATATTCAGGGAAAAATATCTTTTACTGGGAAATTCTACATCAAGGTGCCTATTAAAAGCATAGAAAGTCATGTCCCTTTCGTGCCTCATTGACACGGTTCTCAGGTGCTGCANGCTCCAGAATACCAGCTGCCACCGTCTCACCCTTCAGAGAGAGCACAAGAGCAAGTCTGATCTCTTTGGAAGTGTGTAATAATCTCATGTTAATCAAATATTCAGGGAAAAATATCTTTTACTGGGAAATTCTACATCAAGGTGCCTATTAAAAGCATAGAAAGTCATGTCCCTTTCGTGCCTCATTGGCACGGTTCTCAGGTGCTGCGATACAGAAGACAGTTAATTTTCCAGGTGAGGAACATGATTAAAATTATGACGGGTAAGAGTGTTCGCTGATTTCTTTCAACATCATGAACAAATAAAGTTGAAATAAAGTCTGTTGAGCAGATTTAAGAGCCGTTCCATGTCCTTTAACAGCTACAGTGTGCTGAGGCAGAGGTGGGAGACGGGTGATGCTGTCAGCCAGGGATGAACACAGCCTTCCCAGGTCCAGAGTATGTGGCTTAGCTTTGGCATCCAGATAATTCTCCCTCTTCAAAACCTATTGCACAGGCTCAGTTTCTTCCTCAACATTGCTAATCTCCTGCTTCTTCAAGCAAAGGAGCATGCAGTACTAGTACTGCAACCAGGCACACCACACATCCTTGTGTAGAGAAGGCTGGACAGATATACACTGCCAAATCTTCTAAGCCGCCTTCTTGACTACTGATCCAGACTGAAAAATACAGGATCCAAAGGACCTTCAGCGGACACAACCATCGTCTCCTGTGCCCTAAGTAATTCCTTCAGTTACTTAAATGACTACTGCTGTTGTTTTTTTGAAGAAGATCAAACCTTTCTTCCGAGTTTGTCTGTCCTGTTTGTCCCCGTGTGGACAATGACCAGAGGCTGGATGAATGGAAGAATTATTTTCTGAGAGAGTCAGTCCCACTTTCTCCTGTAACGTGGTATTTCACCGCACCCGGGTTTTCAGTCCTTCAAGGGAATAGTTTTAATGAAAAGGCATTTACATTTCAGAAATAAGTTGTTTCTTTGAATTTGACATGTAGATATCATTTCCTTTTAAGAGATCATATGGCCAGGAGCTGGAGTTGAAGAAGTGAAGGGTAAGTGCTCTTCCCAGGTCTGGTGCCACACTTCTGTAATGGGGCCGAGGAGAACCAGCTGTCCTCTCACCAAGACAGTCGATGGATGGTGCTCAAACAGAGCCAGGATGGGGTATAAGCAGCCCTGGGGCTATCCTTCCTTTAAACCCCTGGGTCTATGATCACAGGCATCCAGCGAGATCAAGTGCTGTAGCGGATAGCAGGACACCGTCCCTTGGCAGGGCTTGGGATGGCAGGTGGTGCAGGGGTGTCCCACCGCTCACCTCCCAGTCCGGGTCCTGCAGGGCTCTGCTCTCGCCTCCCATCCACCTGACGCTGGGAAATGCTGGACCATCTACTCTCTACACCCACGTTCAGCAACGAGCACAGCACAGCACTGATCGCAGAGATGTCCCCTTGCACACCATCCCAATTAGCTTATGTGTGCTTTATATGCAGGCATCGCACCAGAAAGCAGAGGTTGGGGGAGGCCATGGCTCATCTAGGAAAAACAACCGTTGTGGTGTCAGAAGATTAGCAAGGATTATTTTGGCTGAACTACTCTTTCCAATTAAAATATGCTAAGAAAGACACACCAGACATTCATGCAGGGTGTCTGTACTCTGCAGAGTTAAGAATCAAATCTGAGCAGGTATGTTATCCTGACTAGCTTTAAATGCAACAGTGGTAAACAAAAGCACGTTGGTTTTATTAGCTTTATAAAATGACTGCTATCTAGAAGCACCTTTGGGATGGTGCAGGAGATCAGCACTGTCTCTGTTGGGGTTGTCCTTGTTCACATCAGCATATATCTGGAAAGATGTTTGTTTGTGAAAGAGGTGATCATAAGGAGGCTCTGTAAAGACTGTTGTATAGGGGATTATTTTCTATTTTATTTTATTTTCTATTTTATTGTATTTTATTTTAATTTTTACAAGCTGCAGCCTCATGAGAACCAGAGATGACCATTCAGCTCTCCAGCCCATGCTGGGCCAGGTCACTTTTCTCACCTTGGGCAAGCAGCCAACTCTGTCTAATACCTAATATTCATCCTCTCCTTCTGATAATAAAATACAGAATTAATTTACGTCACTGTGAACATTTAAAACCTTTGAGCAGTCAGAATGGTCATTTCCAAAAGATCTCAGGTCCCGCACTAAACAGTACTTTAAGTTGTTATTTAAACTTGTGTGGAAAATGAAAAAATGTGCTGAGGAAGGCCTAAAACCTTCGAAACTCAGAGAAAAACACTTTTTCTGGTCTCCTGGCTGTCAAGCCATTGCTGTTTTGCAGTGCTTGCCATGGTGGCGCAAACAACTCGTGACCATAAGGCACCTGGGGTCTGTGCCTGGCCTTCAGCCTTTGGAAAACACACACTGAACCCTGTAAAATTTCAAGGAGACAACCACTAGAAAAAAAACTTCATGAAGCTGTGGCTTAGGTGAGTGGCCAGGGCCCATGGCAACCAAAAAAGCAGGGTGCAGGTAACACCCGGGCAAGCTGCCCTACCTACCCCCAGGGCCCACCCAGCCTCGGTCTGTGGCTGGGACCACGCGGTGACCCATTTCGGGTTACACCTTGGCTTCTGCTCTGACTGAAGAGGACATGGGAGGATTTTGTTACGTGGTCACCAGAGAGTGACACAGGGTACAGAACAAATGGGTACCTACGGATGACTTTTGCTAGAGCTACAGGTGAGATGCTCTCCTATAAAAGAGGCTTCTCTCTTAACCTCCTGTAACATACAGCATTTTCTTCCCCAATAGCTCATTGCCTTCCCAAAGAAGCTTTAATGCCAAAGCAACTTTGACTGTCTTGTTAGTCACTATATTAAAAGAAACAGCCTGTGCTAAGGCACTAACTATCAAGATCTAAAGGGAAAAAAATGAACAAACAGTAGCCGTTGGTAATGGAAGCACCTAAATTTCCTGTCTATGTCTTGACAAAGCTGCAAATTGAGTCATGTTTCCTGACATATTAATAAAAAGGTTCGGTGCGTGGGAAAGGGGAACGGGTGGTGTTTGTTCCTGCAGAGGAAAAACAGAGAAGCACCTTGGAGTCCACAGAATTTTCCAAGCCCGTTCCTCTCTGCTTATTTAAGAGCTTTATTTTTCTTTTAATAAAAGCAAGTTTACAGAGATAGGAAGACAATAAAAGGCAGTGCCATTTCCTACCTTGTTAGTGCTGGGTAAAGGTGACAGGCTGAACAAAATCATCCCCGTCCTTATAATATTCCTTGTTTGATTGCTTACAAATAAACCAGTTTAATAAAGGCTCCGAGATATGAATGCCACATGGCCATATTGACAGGAGCGAGGGAAAGGAGAACACAATAAGCCCGTTAGCTCTATCCCTCAGATTAATTAGCTAGATAAAATATGCATTTACCTCATTCTAGACAGAAAAACATCAATTTAGGCAGGAACACTGCTGTTAAAAGCCAGAGCTGGCTGATCCTAAGTGGAAAAGATGAGACCCACAGCCCTGTGAAGGACGCGCTCCTCCTCCGCTCCGCAATGGCAGCCCACCGTGGCGGGGCTTGCACCCACTCCTGCTTCAGCTCCTGGTAGGAGTGGCTCCAGGAAAGGGGGGACCCATTTCACCTCCCCTAAGTCTGCTTGCCTAGGACTCAGCACACCCGTATTTAGGAAAATCCCCTATCATTGGGGAGGTTTTGTCACTGTGGTTTCACTGTAACCTGTGAAACTTCAGCTGCAGCGGAGGTCAGAGCTGGAGGATGCAGCCCGGACACTGCTGCCGGCATCCTGCCCACCGCTGCCTTGGCTGCCCCTCAGGACGCCTCATCTGAAACACAGACTTGGGTCTTATTTTGTCAGAAGTCTGTCACAGTTTAAACCAAACAAGATCTGTCTTTATTCTCTGACAAACTGCTGTTTCCAGTCCATAAGAAATCACTGAACTAATATTATACCAGCTCAGCAGGGAGAAACCAACATACCCAATCCTAACCTCAGCTCAGGCGAAATTCCATTACACCAGATTTCTTTTTTAATGTGATTGCGTTAGTTGCNAGGAAAGGGGGGACCCATTTCACCTCCCCTAAGTCTGCTTGCCTAGGACTCAGCACACCCGTATTTAGGAAAATCCCCTATCATTGGGGAGGTTTTGTCACTGTGGTTTCACTGTAACCTGTGAAACTTCAGCTGCAGCGGAGGTCAGAGCTGGAGGATGCAGCCCGGACACTGCTGCCGGCATCCTGCCCACCGCTGCCTTGGCTGCCCCTCAGGACGCCTCATCTGAAACACAGACTTGGGTCTTATTTTGTCAGAAGTCTGTCACAGTTTAAACCAAACAAGATCTGTCTTTATTCTCTGACAAACTGCTGTTTCCAGTCCATAAGAAATCACTGAACTAATATTATACCAGCTCAGCAGGGAGAAACCAACATACCCAATCCTAACCTCAGCTCAGGCGAAATTCCATTACACCAGATTTCTTTTTTAATGCGATTGCGTTAGTTGATGAAATCAAGGCAACACTTGCCATAAATTTTTCATGGTCAAGCATTGAGAAATAACTTCTCATAAACATAAGCCCTTAGAGCAGGGAATAGATCAACTTGGGCTTAAGACGGTAAGGCCAAAATCTCTAAAGAATTCCTACTTAGGCACTCAGAAGATTCTCTGAGACATCTTGAAGCACTGAGAAAATTGCAGCCTTCCTGAGGGATCACCAGATGACCTGTGGAGGAGGGCGTTGCTCGGAAGCACCTTGGGCTTCAGCAGCTCCATATGTCTTGAGGTTGGTGCCAGGTCCCGGGGGTTGGACTGGCAGGTGTGATGGCGGGTGGGTTTCCTCTTCCCGGTGCTGAGGAGGATGGAGACCCAGCTTCCATGTGTGAACAAGGCTGCTGCAAACACCTTCCCGTCACTCTGCTTGAAAGAGTCCAAGGCAAAAAAGCACATGATGGATACCTCCACACTGCTGCTGACCTAAGCCCATTATCAATGAAAAACGAAGCATTGTGCCTTCCTGTCGTAAGGGAGGAGGCTGGAGCATTGTGTGGACTTGCAAGTAAAGGCAAGGTAATTTTTGTGAATAAAGTGAGAGGAAGTTGGTAAGGCTTAAGACTTTCATCTATAACTCCAGAGGCCAGAAAGAACACCAGATGCCTGAAACTGCTTGGTCTGTGCGAGCGGAAACTGAGGCAAAGACACTAGTAATTGCTAGACACCACCACTGCTGTGATCTGGGCCTGACCTTCCCTGAAACTTCCTCCGTGTCACAGCCAAGCTCATTTCAGCCTCCTTCCCACTCATTGTCAAGTACTTGACTGTAAGTATAACATTTATGCTAGGAAAATAATTCATAGAACTGTATCGCAATGTCTCACGCCAAGGCATTTTGGGCATAAGCTGAGTAGGTATTTGATTCAACCTCTTCTCTCCCCCAAAATACAAAGTGTTCCGGGCTTTATATCAAAAAAATAATAAATAAGTACAGTAACAGCTATAAGATTTGATAAGGTGAATGTTTCTGAGTGGAAAAACAGGTGAGTATGAACTTTCGAGCAGTCAGCCTGTTG
Source organism: Steatornis caripensis (assembly GCA_013398225.1). Taxonomy (NCBI): domain Eukaryota; kingdom Metazoa; phylum Chordata; class Aves; order Caprimulgiformes; family Steatornithidae; genus Steatornis; species Steatornis caripensis. Next base: position 79,827 of record VZSC01012814.1, on the reverse strand, counting down.
AAGGGGCACCCACCCGTCACGGAGCCGCCGAGGCATGAGCCCCCCACCGCCGCTCCAGCAGCACTGCGAGCGCGTGGATGCACCCTTTCATCCCACCAACCCCTGGCGCTGGAGGTGGGCAAAGCCAGGGCAAGGCAATGCTTGCCCAGACATGGCAGCAAGGGGCCTCAGCGCTGGCTGTGTTTGCAGCCCCTGCCAAAGTGGCAGCAGCACTGCTTGTTTTTATTAAAGTCTTTCGTTGCATAATTGATCTCTGTGTAAACCCTTGGGAAGCAGCAGATGCAGGAAGTTCAAATCAATGCTTTCAATAACCTTGGATTAATGATAAATAGTCAGGTGTAACTGATAAAGGTGATAACACAGCTCTGCTTTATGTCTATGGAAATGTCAGCTGCAAAACCAGGCATCCAGTCCTCAGACAACCTTCACTTCCTCTCTGACCCCCATAAGCAGAGACAGGATTTTTGGCCCATAAACCGGCTCCAGCTGTGCCCAGCCCTGGTGGGTGTTGAGTCCTGGGGTCCAGCAGCAGAGGTAGCATCGCACCCATCTCCTCCCCAGGCAGCACTGCTTTGGTTTCCATCTCGGAAGCAGACGATTCAACAACTTCCCCTCTTGCTATCCTGCAAAAACACCATTTTTGCAATTAGACCCACCCCATCAATGTAAGGCTTTATGGCCACACATGTCACAAGTGAACCAGGCATGTCTTGGTGCTTGATCTCCTACTGCCTGGCATGAGGTGGCTGTCCTGCTCCAATGACCGCAGGACATGGTCACTTGCATTTGCCATGCCAGACTGGCTGCCCAGGGTCTGGCAGCAGCCTGCAAAAACCAGCCTCCACAGGGCCACAGCCACACACTTGCAGACTGAGGCACATTCCACCATCTGCTCAGCTCTCCGAAGAAGGGGGCACAGATGCAACTCTGCGAAAGCAAAGCCTTCATTGCTTTTCTGATGTAAAGGTTGCAGAAGTTCATATCTGAACAGCTGGTGGCCAGCCGAGTGTCCCGTAAAGGTCAAAGTCATGGCCCGCTAAGTTAACAGGGCCCAGAAGAACTAAGGCTTTCCAAAGCAAAACTCTGACTCCTTTCTTCAGGTGCATAAACATGTATTTAGAAGATCCCACTTGGGAAAGTCTTGATCCACATATCCAGTTGGCAGAAACTGGTAGGCAATTCAAGCTGGGCTGGCTTTACTGTATGGGGAAGCTTTGAACATCAGCATGAACAGCTGGGGAAATACTAATTTCTGCTCTTTGTTTCATCTGCTGCATCTGTGCAACCTCCCAAGCTCTCACAGCAGGAGTGAAAGCGGAAGACTCCCTTCCCAGCTGGCCAGGGATGCTGCAACAGAGATGGCACGCTTATGGGCAAGGATCTCCTCGAGCACGTACCTGTTTCGGTGGAAAACTGGCATTTCCCATCTCTCATCCAGCAGAATATGTTTTCTAATTACAAATTAAACACTAATTGTGAATCATTATGTTTTATTGCCATTAAAGTTGTCAACAAAAATGGTTTCAACAAGCTCCTTAATTTTTCAAATAGAGCAATATAGAATTCTAATCATTGCTTGAATTTGCATATAAATAACTATCTCTATTCCAGGTTGCTGCAAGACACTAGTGCTAAGGTGGTATTTTCCTTATAAGCTTTTGAGAAAATGTACCAAGTACATTAGCACAAGACTGGAGAAAGTGTTATCTTTGATAACGTACCTCTTCACTACGAATGCCAAAACAGACTCCTTTTCTGTGTGAAAAACCAATATTCACTCTATCCCATTCCTCCAAGCACAGATCTTTCCTGTATCATATGAGATATTTTGCTACAATAGATTAATAGATTACAGCCTTGGTAGCTATAGTGAATGAGAACATCATTTTCTTATCCCAGACCTTTACCAAGCACACCTGGCTGATTTTGCAGAACATCTGGAGCCCATGCAGTTGCTGCTACAGAGCTCAGGCTCCTGCTTATTTGTGTCCTCCTCCAGTTTCTTTTCAGCAAACGTGAACTCAAAATACAATTTCCCTAATTTGAATTGAACAAGCAAACGTGAAAAGCTGCACATGCAACGTCTGTCTGAAAGAGTTAAATTCCAGCACAGGAAGGGTCAGTTTTAGACAACACACCCATCCATGCTTCTGATTCCTTGATGAGAGAAGCCTAAGTCGTGGTACAAAAAGGTTATTCCTTCTCTTCTAGTATCTTTTATTTTCTCACAAGAAGTCTCTCGCATGAGATTCGACCCATCCAACTTTTAACCGCACCATTACTAGAGTTTATTAATCATAAATCAGCAGCTTTGGGGTTTTTTCCTCCAAGTTGAAAAGTGTCTTTGTGCTCCCAGCCCAAGCTTTTCCCCCACCTTGATTCACTTGTGCCTTGGATCTGTTCGACAGACCGCGATTCCCCCACTTCCTTGAGCTGCCTGTAGCATTGGATACTTTCTCTGAACAGCTTGCACTGACTCCTTCGCAAGCATTTAATTCGAGAGATATTAGCAGGAAGAAACATTAGGCAGGGAGAGCTCAGATTATTATTCCACTTCTTGTGGAATTCAGCGGTGGGGTCTGCTTGTGCCAGCAGCCCAACACCAGGTACTGTTAAGATACAGATTAAATTCATGAGTGCATATTTGAAAGGAAACTGCATATCTAAGAGAATTCCTTAGGTGAGTGCATGCACATTGATGCCTGTTAGAATAATGCAGATAATTTTATGAGCTACTGTTTATCTTGTAATTTCTGGTTGCTGACATCTGTCTGCCTGTTTCCAAGTCAAGGCTTTCTAAACTCAAGTTGTAGGGCAGGAGCATAACACACAGAGGAAAGCAATTGAAATTCCAATGAATTCTCTCTATTATTCATAAAAATTGCCTTACAGTTTCATGGCTAAACACCTAGCAATACATTCACAGAAAATCTTACAACCAGGCTGCAACCGGTCAGCAGAGAAAGGAAGCAAATAAATCCATTCTCTGTGGTAAAGCAACATCTTTCTCATCTATACTGAGAAATGAGTAGATTAATTACTGTGCAAATCTGATTTCCCCCTTGTTATGTGCAATCAAGCAATAAAGTCAATTCTTTCGTACAGTGTCTTGGTACACATATGGCTGGCCTAGCACAGTAACTCAAGCAGAGAGATCGGATATCAGCAAACCAAGGTGGCAAAGAAGAGTTTGTGAGTATTCACACAGTCCTCTTTTGTGGAAACCCAAATCTGGCACTGAGTACATCTATTTAATTGAACCTGTACCAAGATGACCGTTGTCTGAAAGAAATAGGCCTTTTCTAGGCTGCAAAATATCAGCAAAAGCGTAGTCTTGCTCTCGCTACCCATCCTACCTCCCTCCCCGGCCTCCTCCGCCTGAGCAGCTCCTGCCCTCGCCGGCAGCCTGCCAGCTGCTCCCCCCGAGGCCATTGCCGGCCATCCCAGAGGGGACATCTCCTCTCAGCCCCTTCCAGAAAGAACACACTCTGTCCTTCTGACCATAGCATGGAAACTGAGCACAAATGGGGAGGGGGAAAACAAATATAAATAAATAATCTGATGCTCCCTATCAACCCTCTCTTCTTCATTTTTCATCATTTTGACTCTTCAAGGTATATGCTTGGTACCCAGAGCAGTTTCAGTCCTAGCAGGAAGGAAATTAAAAAGGACTTTTCTTCAGCCACAAAGTAGCCTATTGTGCTTTCAAAGCAGTGAGATATGGCAGCTGGGAGTCAGAGATTCCTATTTTCTGTGAGTTATTATGACCATTTATTTCTGGTGCTAGGCTACAGAGCATGGAAATACAGGCTCAGCATTTGTAAAATATTTTTTAAACCCCTGAATGGCTATGCTGGTCTCTGAAGTCAGGGTAGTTTAACTGCCTGGTAGTACGATAGTCCCTCAAATACAGACTTGGCGCTTGGAATATCCTCCTGCCACTTGAGATAGAAGCGTCTTGTTCACTCCGAAGCCATCTGTTCAGTAAGGCAACCTCCTGCCACCATTAGGAGCGCCTTGCCGAAATGGTGTCCTTATGTCACCTTTGACCTTCAGCTGTGGCACACTTCGCAAATCTGTACAGATGACATTGGAGCCCAACGTTGCTAATCGGAGGCAGAAAGTGCATCTTAGTATTCAACTCAAAACTTGACACGTATTCAGATAGACTCCATCACACGGTCTTGTATGTTCTTGCACTGCATCACATGCAGCTTATCAAAATGAGCTACGGGGCAAAACTCCAGGGTGCTTAAACAAAAGCTTTCAGGAGTAGTTCTTGCTATTCCTTGTATAGCTCTGAAACAGCTTAAGATGGTAATAAAGGCTTTTCATACTTTTCTACAATCTCAAGGGAGCTTTAAAGGTGTTTACATAAGCTGTAGTATAGCCTTTAGTGGCACAGTAGCATGTTTCCATATCCCATGTTCTCCTACACTCTAAGCAGCTCTTTGTCTGGCAAGGAAGTGGGACTGTAAGCTGCCTGCTTCCAGGTTTTTTACTAGGGAGTAAACAAATCAACACATTGGTTCACAGTTTGGTTGTTAACATTGCAGCTTTTTAAAATCAGAATATAATCAGGTACTCAAACAACTGTGCCCTTCTTATACAAGTATTAAAAAAAGGGAAAAAATCAATAGATGGTAAAGATGGGATCTGAAATTTCAACAAGCAAAGCATATTACACATAATTTCAGGGACAAGGAATAAAACCAGAAATAGCAACACACACAGAGGTCAAGAACACAAGGCTGATGCTATGCCAGTAGTGCCCTGCACTGAAGACGTTATTCTCAACTCTAAGGCATCACAGTGGCAACCCTAGCTAAGCCCAAACTGATACTGGAATACAAGAGCCTAGTTCCATGGCAAAAGTTAGCAGGAATCTTTCGGTGCTTACCCCTGTAAAATTTCTAGCATAAAATCTGGAATAACTGGAGAAAAGTATACTCATCTATGATAAAGCGTTCTAGAAGCACTGTAGTGGCTTTAATAAGTTACACACACACCCCAAAAAAAAGTATCTGTGGATTTCAAGAGGTGATCTCTGCAAAAAAATACATTAAAAGTAGTAAAAAAAAACCCCATAGAGAGAAAAGAAGCAAGAACAGATGTGCAGTTGGTGCAATGTCAGCAAAGCTGTAAGTGGTTTATACCACTAAGAATGTTCTCCCCAAATTGTCACAGTATACTGGAGTATCTAAAGATTCAGTGGTTTGGAGGTTTCAAATGAAAAAAAAATGCACGTGTATAGAAAAAGATTGTACAAATGACCTTACCTGATCTTCTTCTATAGCAACCAGCTCTCCCCAGGGTTCAAAACCAGCTTTAACACCAGAATTGAAAAGAAAACAGGCAACAGGAATTGGGCAAAGTGAAGCAAATGTGACAGAGGGCAGGCACACAGCTTAAAGTAAATGCTCTCTTTTATTACTCAGTTCATGAAAACATTTCAGTTTTCTCTGCAAGATCTGAACCAGAGCAGCAATACAGTCATTTGCCTACTGTGACACTTCCATAGGAGTTAGCATGACAGACTTTGTGCACAGGACTAACGCTCAGTGTGTTCAAGTCGTACGAAAACTGAACCATATTCTTAAGAGCAGGAGTGACAAATTGCTTGTAGTCATCTTTTCATTACTCAGCTTTCAGCACCACACAAGAAAACAAGAAATTTCTTAGCGAAAGAAAGCGATCTTGTATTATTGTGTATCGAGAATTAGTAATTACAGAGTGCCACGGCCTAACGACAGAATTATTACAGTAGATTTGGTATTATGGGTTTTACGATAAATATTTGATGACATTTGTTTATCAGTATATTTGGTAAGTGTTCAGACATGACAAATTTTTGATGTTTTGATAGATCTTGTACAGAAAGTTTTAATTAAGTACCCAAAACTTTAGAAAATAAATATTTCAATGAATATAGGATCCGATTAAGACACGCAGTAATGAGAGAGGTATAAGAAAATGCAGTTAAAATATATAAATTTCAAGTCTAAAAAGAAACACCATTATTTCTAAAGAGTTTGAACCTTCTTTCTCAAAACCATCTCTCTTTCCCTAATAAAGCTAAAATACCAGCCTTTAAACAGGCAGCCCCACTACGAAGGTGGTAGGAAAGATACATCTATTGCACTAGAAGTACAAAGCTAAGAAGAATGCGTAGTATTTTATTTCTAAATTTATTTACAAAAAGATATTGCACCAATCCATTGTCCTTTTTTCAGTTTAACATGTTAAGGAAATACCTATTATTTACAAAGTTAAAAAACAGAAGTGCAAAAGCAGACTGAAAGAAATCAGAAAGAATAAAGTTTATTTAAATTGCTAAGCATAGTTTATTACCTGACCATAACCCACATCCAGTATGATCTAAAATAATTTGTCCCATACACATCTGTAACTTCAGAGATCCTTGCACTTCTCTGTAATGCAAGCCTTATCTTTTAGTCTAACCACCAGAAGGTCTATGTAAAATGTAAAGGCTAACCACAGCTTAACTGAACAGCTTTATTTCTCCAGGAAAGTGATGCTCTTAGGTAAACCGAAAAAGCTACACAGTATTATACACATATTTGAAAAGTAGCGATAAATCAGGCATAATGGTTTTCATTCTTTCTAAACACTACGAGGAAAAGTTTGCTGATATTTCAGGGCTGATTATTCTGAAGACACTGCAAGTCCGAATTACATTAGCACAGCATATTGTCCTGTCTCAGCCTATCTACCACTGGGACTGTCATGATGCATTTCTGGGGTGTAGGTAAGCAGAACAATCATGACCCAGAGATGAAGCAATGCCTGGGAAAAGAAAAGAAAGAATTAACTTATCAGCACTGACAACCATTGCTCACAGCAGCAGTAAAGACGAGAGCAAATAAAACCTAGTTTTGTAGAAATATTTTGATTGAATATTTTTCCTATTATTCAGATGCTCCTAAAAAAAAATTTATTTGCACAATGAAATGCCGAGTCAGATTGTGAAGAAGCCATTTGCAGAAAAACTAAAGATTTTACACAAACAGCAAAAATAAAGCAACTTGGTTTCCTACAGATTTATGTCCTCTGGCTTCCTTTTCCCTCTATGCGCCAGTAACTCCGGCTGTTCTCTCTGATATCCAGGCCCCAACCAGCACATTATGTGATATGCCTCGAGTGACTGGTAAGCCACTACTCCTGTGCCCACTGGCTGATACCAGACTGTGTAAAACAGTTGCGTTCTTGTTTCCTCACCCTTACCACGAACACTGATTTGAGGCATTTTTATGAACTTTTAAGAACGTTAATTCTCATTGAATTTGGCTGAAACTCTCCAATTAGAAGTTGCTGGAGGTGCAACAAGGGACATAACCGACAGAATTTCCTTGAAAAAAAAATCAAGTTACAATAGTCATAGTCAAGGTTTGAGCTGAAAAAGGTTAACTGCCACTGACTGCCCAATATACAGCTCCTATGCAACCAGCATTGAGTTTCACTTCAGACAGCAGCTTAGGTGGTAGAAGTCTTCACTGTTTTGGTACAAAGCATTTTAGTCATATATTGATAAGCCTAAGTCATGAATAGGAAGAAAGAGAATGGTTAGGAATTAAACAGTCCTGTTCCTTCCAGTACTTAATAGGCTGGAAGAAGCAATTGCAGGGGGAAATTGCCATTTCCTTTATCCATGTGTGTCTGTCTGCTTTATATCCTGAAATAGTGACAGCTGTTCTCAGAAACTCTGTTCAGAAGAATCATTATGCCTTCTCAAGCAACATTTTTTTTTTTTCATTTCAAAGTCTCAAACGCTCAACTAGCAGAGTATTTTCAAGCAGGGCAGACTGCGCATCTACCTCATCACAGGTCACTTAAACTGACGGACATCTGCCCTCCAGTGGAAAACAGGGGAATTTCATGTTTATCAATTCCAAGTCTTACAATCTCACCTGGTATGGATGAGCAACTTTCTACCATTTGTTGAAGTTCAGGAAGAAAAACTTTTCTTGCTACTTTTTCAGCTACTAGACAAGCGTGATTATTAGATGCCGAACAAAAAGTGAAGTGCCAAATATTAAAAAAAGCTACAACAGATGTCATTTTCCTAAATGCAGGGCACGCCTTAGTAGTTACATAAATGACTTTAAGACTGCTATACTAAGAATCCTCGGGAAAAACTGAAAACTGCCAGCAACGTAACTCCAAAATGCTGTTACGTAAGTACTACTTAGTTTGCTTTACAAAAAAACACATTGAGCTGTTAATTATATAGCCTTTTGAACATTGAACATCTTGCAATTCAAAATGTATTCTACAAACAGACTACAGAAATCTTGCATTAAACTTCTTACTTTAAAGGCAGCTTACTCACCATGTAAATTATTACAAAGACTCTTGCTATGGGATACCGCCTTAGAAAGATTCCCAGCCGAATGCTAATCAAGTGCAAGAGAAAAACAAAATGCCCAAGTCAGCACTCAGCAATAAATTACTGTTCCTCTCATTCTAATCACTACAAACTCATAAACGTCAGCTGATGCTATACACATGGCCTGCTTTCTGACTTGAATTTTACTTCTTGTATCCAAGACAGAGTGAGATGATTCAGAATTCAGACCATAAAACATATTCTCCTAATTTCTTCTGTTACATGCTAGGCTCAGAGTTCATAAAAAAAGAGCTAAGGCTCATGAGTTGCACAGGTATTTTAAAACTCATAAATATGCTATGTATTTGTCAAATTTTGTTACTTGAGGAGCTGTCATGAATCTTTCAAAAAGATTAAAACAACTAAAACTTTGGATTCCTTTGAGAAAACTGATAGAAAAAGACGTAAGTTTTCTCAGTTTACGGCTTCCATGCTAAAAGCAGACTGCATTAGATGTGTGCAATGTTGCTCAGTAATACCAGTTAAAAAAACCCATGTGCATACTGAAACAAGTATGATATTGCCAAATGAAGTTTAGTATTAAAACATCACATATAATAGGTACCAATCAAGGAAATCCTGATACTCTTCACAATTAAAGTACCATGAAAGTACAAAGGACTTTCTGTTAAGGCATCTTGCTTTAAAAGGATTAAGAAGTATTACCTATTTTTGCTTTCTACTGGTATTTGAGTCAAGTTTTGGAGCAGACCTTTGATGTGAATATTGACAGTTAACCTAACTGCTCAGAAAAGGGATCAAAGCAAGTCTTTTGCTGGATCCAGAATGACTTTTGTTTACTAACTCCTCAAACAGATTATCCTTCAAGGTAAAGAGCTGCACTGGGTCAGAATCCAGACTCTTTTCTTCATCAGGATGCCTGAACAGGAGTAAAAGATTACATATGATACTCCCCAAGCATATTTGATACTCCTCCACTAAAACACTCTTACAATGTTTATCACAGACACAGTCAAAACCTCTGAGGTGAAAAAGGTCAAAGACAGTAACGAGAAACTTTAGGGGGTTTTGTACATAGTTTCGGGATTGTACAAGAGCACTGTTTAAATAATTGACTATAATTTGCAGAAGCTCAAGGATATTAGTACCATGGGAAAGTACAAGTGAACTAGGTCAACATTTAGTAATTTATACTGTACTTAATATATTACCTTAATTATTTTTTTATTTTTACCTTCATAAAAGCAATTCAAAACAGAAGGTGTGCCACTTGAAAACTGCAAAAGGATTCCAGTAATTACACAATGTACTCCCTTAGGACACTCTTACCTAAACTGATCTATACTGCTGGCAGCTTTGCGAACTCTCCCATACATTCCTGCCATGTTAGTATCCACGTCACTGAACAGGACAGGAACATTACGCATACGAGCACCTATTTGAAGCGAAAAAAAAGCAAAAATTCTCATCAGTTTAAAACCAGCTAACTTGTTAAGTAAAACAAATTGATAGTGTATAACAAAGATACATAAAAATTATATAAAAATAGTGATTAATCTGATTTCTTAGTGCAATTTTGCTGGGGGCAGAGGAGTGTGTTTTGAGGGGCGGATTCTTGACAGACTTAGAACCAAGTCAAACGTTCCTTCAACTTAGTATATTTTTAAAATTTAGTTTAGTTCACTAGATGGACATCTTGATATTCACTTCTATCATGTAATAATAGTATAAAATAATGGGTTTGGTGTATAAAATCATGGGTTTGGTACTGTCACGATTTCACCATTTTATTTTGTTTCTCATACAGTAAAATCTTGATAGCATTTCTGATACTAAGCTGCATATTCTGAAAAACTCTGTCTACATTTTTACTATGCATCCTTTGTGCAACTAAACTTATGCTTACTGAAGTCACTTAAAAACAAGCCAAAAGGAAATATATTTCAAATTTGCTCGTTCTCCTGCCTTATGTCTTTAAACGTCTTTCATAAGTAGAGAAACAAAAGCCTGGATTGTCATTTTATACCTCTTAGTAATTGCCCATTGCCCTTAAAGTTATTTACCATATCTACGAAATTACAAACTTTGACTTTGAAAAGTAACATCTCAAAACCATGGATCAACTGCTGAGGTTCTCCTAGAGATACAGGTGATTGCTACACAATACAAACCTATGTCAGCAGAACTACCATATTTTAAGTTGCTTTCCAAGATAAATAGAAAGCAAAGAGGAAATTTATTTCAACCAGAATTCTGACCAACTCTCAAAAGGAAGCACCCCATTCTTGCTCACCTCCCAAACCCATTTTACAAGATAAGACTTATATCCTGTGTCTGACATTCAGCTTAAACCCCAAAAGGCAGATTTATTTACACCTGTGACAGGCTTTGTAAATACTATTGATCCAGAAATGCCACAGTATTGAGAATTAAAGATGAAATTGGCTTTATCAAGTTTACTTAAAGTCATTTACATACAAAAAGGAACTTCTACTTCACTATTTTTTATGATACTGGCTGCTGTTGACAAGGTCTCTGGCACAAGCTGCTTATTTTCAGCACTTTTTTTTCCTTATAAACTCAGACTTTCAGGGAAAGGCATTAGGAAATATAAAAGCCTGAACTGCAGAAAAAACAGAGTTTTTTAAGTTTTATATTTCCCTATTTACCTTCAGCACCATCAATTCCTGCCATATTAATGGAAGGTCCATTAGTACTGGTGCCTTGGATAGCCTTCAGCTGTTGCTCAAGTCGTTCCAGTTGATAGACAAGTGAGTTTTTCTCTGTGCTCAGGCTCTCTAACATGGTTTGCTTCTGAATTAGTGTTTCTGTCAGCTGATGAAGCCGATTTTCTAATTCTGTCTGACTACTACTACTTAGAGCCTTGTTTGTGATCTAAAAAAACAAAGAAAAAAAAAGCAGAGTAAGTTCAAAGCCTGAGCAATTGACATATTACAAAACTCTAAACACAAGAGTTTTCCAAGAACAATGTTACCCCATCATATAATTTTTACAGGATAATACTACCAAAATGATCATCAATGAGCATAATAAAGAAGAAACTTAACTTCGACAGTTGGTAAAACAAGATTTTACATTACTGTCACAGTTTAAAACTCTATGCAGAAATGTACTCCTATGTTTTCCACCACTAATCATATGAACATTTCTGTATAATCTTAAGTTTGATCACAAAAACCAATGCTATGCCTCAGACCTGAGTTTAAATGATAGGCATGACAACATAATCCAGTCTGGCTATCACACTTGCAACTTCAGAAAACAAGTGAGTACATAAAATGTTTTCAAGTGAGGAAGGAGAATCTGAAGGCATTCTACAGGAAAGCTTGATGGAAAGTGGTGAAAACTCAGGATACATTGCAGAAGTACAGAGGAGCACTGAGGCAGAAAACATAATTGTACTAGCAAAGAGAAACTGCATCCATCATGCTATTCAGTTTGCAGAAAATATTTAAAGCAAATGCGAATCTCCAGATTAGCTGTATGTGCAATAGCTTACTCCAGTCTTGGACCTCAGGTACTTGTAGCATCATTTAACACGAAGATGTAGCTTCATGATGAAAAACCAGAACCAGTAGGAATCAGAGGAATTGAGATACCAGAACCACAAATCGAATGCAATGTACCAGGACAGGCGCAGGTAGTCCTGAAGCCAGTATTACCAGAAGACTCATCCGCCAACAGTCTGAAGAAATTTGTATCACAACACAACAATTTCCAAATCCTCTGACACTGTAACTGTACAGCTGACCACAGCTGACTAGACTATCAATTTCTCTACATACATACTACTTTTCATGAGGCTAAGATAATTGACACAGAACAAGGCCTATGCCTTCATGCTACCCAAGGGGACCATGGGGGTTGACAAGTATCAGAAGGTTTCAAAAGGGTTAGACTGACTCAAGGAAAATAGGTCCATAAACATACTGGTGGGACTTTGTAGGGACATTAAGGTTTAAGACCCTAAGTCAACTGCTGATGCTGAGTGAGTACAAGGGAGTGATGAAAGCAGCCAGGCTCAGATGCTGGCCTCTTTGCCACTGTCCAAGACAGAGCAGTGGGCTAGATGAATCACTGAGTCTGTAGGACATTACTTATGTTCTTAGGACCAGCTAAAACGATCTCTACAGAAATCATGACCTAATCGAATGCCAATGACTTTTTTTAGTTTTCAGAAAGGAGAATGTTGATCCAGCACCACCCTGGCAGGTCTGGCTGGGACACAGGTTGATTTTTTTCCTCCCCCAAAGACAAAAGCACATGCAATTATGAATTAAGCTATTTCCAACTTCATGGTTCCTTTCTTGTACTCCCTCCGTCCAAACTCTACTCTGTACTGGAAACAAGTATGCTGTAACTCATTAGTAGAGCCTTTATGTTTCTTTTATACAGTTTATCGAATTAACAGTTCTCATCACTGCTCTCATAATTGAAGGTGAGTTATTTTCTACACACACAGAGTACCTGATTTCTGAGCTTCTGAATTTCTTCCTCTCTGTCTTTTATTCTGTTTTGCAAAGTATTCTTTGTGCGGTACAATTCTTCTTCAGTATAATGGAGCTCCTGTAAAATTTATCACAATCACAAATAAAAGATTTTATACATCTATGTATTTCGAGACACATTCTCTTATCTAGAGTTTCACAGCAGAATACAAGAAGGCAATAAGCTACAATCAAATATAAACTGAAATTTAATCTCAGTTAAGTGTCTGGCTAAGATGAGGGAAAAAAGAAATGAGAGCTGAGTATGAAGACACAACCTATAAGACTTTTTTTTTTTTTTCGGAGACTGCCCTAATATAAATATTAATCCAGACCAGTTTACTAGGAGTCACACAATTTCATCGGGACCATGATTTATCTTCCTGATTCTCTCACTGTTTATTATATTGCTATCTTGAAACAGTGTCAATAATGTAACTTAAACAATTAGGAAATACTTTGGGGAGGAATCTGTATTCCTAAAACAAACCCATTAATCCAATATACTATTTTTTAAAAGTGCTTAAAAATCCTTGTCGTGTCTGTCTATAACTTTGTATGAGACAGATTTTCCTTTAAAGTTTAGGATAAATGAACATAACAGATGTAAAAAGGGAAGGACTATTAATAAGGGAGAACTTCCTAAACAGCAAATCTAACCACACCCATGATTTAGTGGCTATTTTAACTATGACTTACAGACCTGTCGTGCTTATATTTTAAATTAAGACAGTCTTCAAATCATTCTATCACTTCAGCTGTCAGTTGCTACAAAAAATAGAGAATCTATTCTCCCTGCAAACCATCTACTTATTTTCCATCTTCAGTTCCAGAAACGTTACAGCAATGGTTAAAGGAATTCCCAGATAGAGCAGATTGTAATTGTGTTAAGTATCAAAGCACACAATTATTTTAAAAGCACACGTAAATGTGTGTCATCAAAAGGAATATTTCAGTTTCTGTAATAACTGAGAATGCCTTTTTTTTTTTAAATTCACCTGACTTTTTCTATATGTAATATTGACTTAAAATATACCCCTCAGAAGGGCAGAGGTAACAAAATACAATTGACCATCTGCTTTGATATAAACACCAGCTATCCATGAAAAGCAGACCTCGACTTCTGCATTTTAACTAGTTCCAAGCTGCTAGCATCTCATTAAAATGTAATTTCTGGAAGGACAGATAATCCTGTAAGATAAATTGTTCCTAGCAGATACAGTGTATTCTCCTCCTTTCGTCATTATTCTCTTTACATGAACTTTTTCTTAATAGAGAATTTTTTTAATAGATTGCAAAACATTTGTCTGATTTCTACTGAATAGTAAGTCTGTTCATATGAAATATGAGTTTGCCTTTTTCCCCCCTCTTTTTAGCACAAAACTGCCTAAGTCAAGGGGGAGCTTGCTTAAAAAGATCGCACAATCTGACAAAATTCATTAATATAAATTTATCAGCAATTTGTCTTATGAAGCAGTTTCGAAGTAACAATATTTAGATTCAGAACTGAGTAACAAGTGGATTAAAAAAGAATATCTATGCATTGGTACTACAATAACATTTTATGAGCTAAATCCTATGTAGTAATCAAGTACAGGAAGTTCCACACTAACCATTTTTAATATTTGAGTTTCTTGACATAAGTAATGGTTACAAATGTTACTATATCCCTATTGTTTGATTCTTCTCTTGCTGAACAAAATTTAATACCATGACCAATTTTGTGCACTCCCTAGGGTCATGTTTATGCTTTAATACATAAGCGAGATGTCTGTTTATCAGGAGTATCCAGAAGGCCCTGTCCATTGCTCAGTACTGGTTGTGCTTTGTTTGGCCTAGTGACATTCATTAAGCTTCTGGGGATTTCTTTGGAACACTGGACAAAAAAAATATCCAAATACTGTATAAGATACTCTTACTAAGCCAACTGCTTTACTGATGACACCACATGAGGCCTAAACTAAGGCCAGTCAGCTTTCAAGAATTCCTTACCTGTTTTTGCCGTTCTAGTTCAGCTTCTGCCTCTTGCTTGGCTGTTTTATGTGCTGCTATTTGCTCTTGTAGGTCTTGAAGCTGCTCTCTCACTGACTCAGCTTCACTTACCTGCTGAGTCTCCATATCCTGAAATGAATGGAAGTGTTACTGTTTCACTAACATTCAAACCATACTGCAATCTGTCATACATAACAGCAAAAAAAGTTTTATCTGCAATATTGCTTCAAAGGAACACAAAGGTGAGGGTGTGCTGAACGACAGTTAGTCGTTTTATTCTGAATATTTTTACTAATACAGTAATAAATTAAATGCATTTTGTGAACATGAAAAGCCTCCACTTTTCCCCTTCTACTGTCTACAGGCTAGAACTGTGTAAAGTAGGCTCGCATGCAGCTGCTGGTTTGAGCCAACTATGCCAGCAGACGACTCAGATTACAGTTGCTTCAAAGATTAGTAGCCCTAAGGATATAGGTGAACTCTACAGAAATCATCACGCTTGTTTGGAAGAAATACTTCCCTCAAAAGGGGCACACAGTAGTGAGGGAAGAGAGAAGTGGTACCTGTAGTATTCCTCCCACCACGAGCAGAAGTGGTAAGAAAAAACATGGAAAGAAATTGGGTATCTATAAGCACTTGCCTCACCTTGAGCAAAAGCTGGCTTATTTTAATGCTAGGTCAAATACACACTATAAGCAACAGCCCTAAAGTTTACAAGGAAACAGTCCTTTGTGCACGGTTAACTACAAATACATGTGTACATAATCATAGCTACCTGCAGCTCTGTTCTCATCTGTTGTATTTGCCCCATAAGTTTTTGTATTTCTTCTCTCTGAGTGTCTCGCTCATGTCTCAGTTCTTCTAGTTCCATTGTGCTTGCAGTATTGCTATCCAGGCCTTCGATACCAGAGCCTTCTTTTAAGCTGTTTATCAACTTTTCTTTAGACTGAAATTATAAATTAATATATTACTTATTGCAGTATTTAACAAGTGCTCAACTAGAATATGCCAAAATGACTTTGCTCTGAAATTCAAATGTAGGCATACAGTAAAAGAACTGCTTTATCTATTCTTTTAGAATCACAGAATCATTCGGGTTGGAAAAGACCTTTAAGACCATCAAGTCCAACCTGTTAAACTAGCTCTGCCAAGTCCACCACTAAATCACATCCCTAAGCGCCACATCTACACATCTTTTAAACACCTCCAGGGATGGTGACTCCACCACTTCCCTGGGCAGCCAGTTCCAGTGCTTGACAACCCTTTCGGTGAAGAAATTTTTCCTAACATCCAATCCAAACCTCCCCTGGCGCAACTTGAGGCTGTTTCCTCTCATTCTATAATTTGTTACTTAGGAGAAGTTGTTAGCGAAGTTAATAACGATGCTACAGTTTCAAAATGAAAATGCTTCCTTACTGATAATTTTTCTGACTTCTGTATGCCATGAGACTAGATTTACTGAAAACCTGTGTTATCTGAGGAAGAGTATAGCTATTCTCTTTAGAAGTGCCTGGTATGTTAAACATGTCATGGATAAAAACTTTAGCTTTCCACAAGAGAGAAGACAGACACTAAAAGACACTAAAGACAAAATTGAACCCCTTTCGGTCCATCCTTTCTCCTGCCAACAAAGCCAAAAAAGAGCCAAATACAGCAAAAACTTGTCTGGTAAAGAGCGTGAACCATTTTATTCAGAGTCAACCTAACGTCGGCTTGACACTGACTTTTCATCTCATGCTTCTCTTATTTATCAAGATGATTGAAAACCTGTCCTTGGGTATCAGACTAAATTAATTATTCTAAATAGACACCTTTGTCTACAACATTTTGCTAACGTTTATAAACAAGACTCAAACTGACCACATTTGGATTTGGTATCTTTGACAACTTAAGTAACACAGAACTCTGCACAAAATACCCAATTTTGCCACTGTTTATACAATGCTGATTCAATGCAGCCTTTCAGAATATATAAAAATATTTTATTTGGTTTACACGTAAGTATCCATTACACGCTATTATGCTTCACCCTCAAGCAGAATAGAGCAATATTCTTGACTCAAGAATACTGGGTGTGGAACAAATTGTACATTACATCTATCTGCCCAAGACTGGACTCTTGGATGCAGAAAACAGTGGCAGATCTGGTACAATAAATGCCATGGTTCACTTGGATTTTTCTTTAAGTTCAGGACTTGAATTTCCATTTCAGTTACTTAACTCAATACGTAAACTTAAATTTACAAAATGCAGACTGGTAGCTGTTTTGTATAGGTATCATTATAGATAGGCCCCAAAATATATTACAGATCAC
The DNA here is from genome assembly GCA_013398225.1 of Steatornis caripensis. Classification (NCBI taxonomy): domain Eukaryota; kingdom Metazoa; phylum Chordata; class Aves; order Caprimulgiformes; family Steatornithidae; genus Steatornis; species Steatornis caripensis. The sequence continues at coordinate 62,645 of VZSC01012814.1, read as the reverse complement.
ATAAAAAACCCCCACAAATTATATTATTTGAAGCATAACTCCTTAAAAAAAGTTAAGTCTAACAATCAAACTGGATTTCTTTACAGAAATGCTTACTTGGAGTATGCGAGTAGCTTTCTGTTTATAGTCTGTCAGCTCCTGTTTTGCAGATTCTAGGTGGTTTTTAGTTACTTTTACTTGCTGCTGAAGCTCATCAGCTCGCCTCTTTTCATCTAAATACTTCCTTTCTGCTGCAGTTATCCCTTCTGCCAAGCTCTGACGTTCTGCTTCCATTTTACTTAGACGAGCCGCAAACTCATTCTATAGCAATAAAGAAACAATACTTTGTGTTTAAACACAGTCTCAACTTTAACCTAGAAAGGAAAAAGAAAGTTCAAAAGCAACTGCACATGACAACATCTCATATCTACCACCTCCAACTTAAAGAAGCATTAGTGCTATGTGGAAAGAAATCCTGCTTGCTTAAGCAAGTGCTAAATAACATCAGTAAAAATACGCATTTCCTTCCCTCACCAGAGACACTGAGGGAATGACAATCTTCCTATTATTTAGATTTATTTGGTAAACAAAAAGCAAGCTTTCCCCTCAAAAAATATTATCAAATTTAGTCTGCCATATTTTGATGTACTTAAAAAAACCCCAACAGACGCTGACAAAGATTTTAAAAGATGCTATTATACATAACAAAGGCCAAGCTAAGCATGGAAAGCAGTCTCTTGCAATTATGTACTCACATTTTTACCATAGGAGTGATCGTCCAGCATTCTTAAGACTACATATTAAAATTGTGTAACAATTTGCTGTGTAACAACATAGCATGGAAAATTAAATTAATTACTGATTAAGTTTTTAGTTAGCATGAAAAAGACAGTAAAAATACTCACCATTAATCCTCAAAAAACTTTTAATCACAAAGCTTTCAAAATAACATATAAAAAGTAAACTAGCATCACAAGGATACTTAGTGCAGCAGACAGCACATCCTTGCAAGCAGTTAGTACCCTGAACAGGAACTGAAGTCAAGGGCAAGAGAGAGCAGATCTTATCTCAAAAGTAGACTCTGAAACTCTTCCTTACTCTTCATGTCTAACCTGCATTTGTTTGTAACTTTCTTGCTCTCGCTTGAGTGCGGAGTCTGCATCACGCAGCCTCTCTTGAAGAGTTTGAAGGGCTTGATTTTGCAAACTGCTCCCTTCACTGTGGTCTTGTATTATCCTGGAAGAGTGATATACATATTAATTGAAAAAGAAGAAATCTAGTGTGATTTTCAGGTAGAAATATGATTCCCTGGTTTTCAGACCAGCTTTGAAAATTTACCCAGTAACTTATTGAATAAGCCTGGCTACAGGTGTGAGGCCTGGAGTGAATGACTTGTGGACCTCCTCCCTGACCTATATTCTGGAGTATCCAATTGCCGCTTCATACCCCAGCGCTGAGGTAAGTCAGAGAAGTCCTCGTATTTGTGGATAAGCCAATTGATTTTTCAAGACAAAAACATTTTTCTTGAGATCTTCAGCTTCAGGCCTCCGACACAAACACAAATACTTCATATAGAATGGATTTCCATAACCAGGTGACAATTGCCCCTATTTAATACTCACTTGCCCTATTCCCACTGCCAGCTATGATACAGCAGACTCAGAGCAAACTTTAATCCTCATATTTCAAATCTTGATACAATCCCTTTCCCCATTAATTTATTGATTTTTATTCTTAGAGACTAAATTGTCTACCTTTCCAAATCTACTACTATTTGCAGAATTATGAAGTATGAAATGAACCAGTACCGTGATTTTTCACTCTGCAATGCTTCCAAAGCTTCTGTCCGAGCACTTAAAAGCTGATCAGCTTCTTGCAACCGTACTTTCAGCACAGCTAGCTGTGAATCCTTGGCACCAACAGCTTCTGTCAGATCATCAACTCGAGCTCGAAGTTCTCTAACCATCCTGTCACTCTTTGAATGGTCAACATTCCACTTCTCAACCCTTTCCCGGGATTTGTTCAATTCTACAAAGCAAGAAGTTTCTTTGAAGTTTATAAAAGTAGGCACTGCAAGGTCCTATAAATAGGCAGGATGCACACATTGCATTTCTTAAAAGGAAGAAATTAAATACAACCAAGCTGGAAGTAATACTGAAACTTGATGAGCTACGAAGAAGTAACAAATGCCAGACTGACTGTCAGAGCACGACCCACAAAATCTTGCAGGCAATCTCAAAATAGGCGTTTCCTTCTGTGTCACTGCAGTTGACAAATCGTACCTGCCCCATCCCTTGCAATGGCCTACTGTTGAATAGCCCTGTGCGAGCAAGTCTTTGGAAATCTCTGCATAAAGCACCTAGTTCAACTCAATGTGACAATAAGCTCAACCTAAGAAACAGTAGAAAAACACACCAGTGTTGAAATAATGCCTGAACACTTACCGAGGCTTCAGTTTTTAATCAAAAAATCACATATTAAGCTTCAATGGAAATAAAAATTCTCTGGCTTATACAGTTACTTTGAAAAAAATGCAGTCCCTCAGCTGTATGCCTGACAGCAGCAGTTTGCCCTATGTTTTATCATTTAAGTGTTTTTATATTGACATTTTTTATATTTGTCATTTCATTTGGCTTTGAAAAAGCTAATGAAGTCATACAAAAATACTAAATGTTACATTTTTACTGACAGTTTCTAGGCACCAGAGATTATAGCCTACAGTCAGAAAGTAGTCACATTTTGAAGTATTTAAAGGAAAGTATTTATTCAAAAAAAAAAAATCAAGTCTTTTCCAATGGCCTTTAAAAAGCAGGAAAAATATTTTAATACTGCTAACATTTGCTAAAACCATTTTAACAAGATGTAAGTTTTGGAACTAACTCTATTGCATCACTTTAATCGATGTTTGTGTTATTTTCGTAGTTGAACAAGCCCTTAAGTTTCTCCCAGCTCATTATTCTGAAACCAAGAATCATTTTGTTTGGTAAGTCATACATGCAAATTTAACTAGAAAGATTTTATTAAAAATACAAAACACTAACATAGAAATAGCATTGTTTTCTAGTTCACTAGTATTTTAGTAATATGCTACAGTTTAGTTTCCAAACCACAGTACCTTCTTGCGTTTCTTTGGATCTCTGAATTAATGAAGCCATTTCCTGATTTAAAGATTGAACTTCATTCCGCAGCAGCTGATTCTCCAGGCGAAGATTGGATAGCTCATGTGATTTCAAATCATTGTTAGCTGAAAGGCTAGGATTAGTTACAGCACTTACGGATGAATCCTTAACGCCATCTCCTTGTGCTCCCAGTCCAGAATCTGAACTGTCTGGAGTTTCTGTACAGAGAGATGCAAGTTAGAACTAATACATGTATTTGTAAGTTGCCTTGATAAAAACAGCAATTCCATGTTCTGCGTCAGTGGTTAAATGCGCAATATAAAATAAAATATTTTTCTTTAAAAAAAGCTTATATTGAAATGGAATATGGAGCTGCTTCTCCCAAGGGACTTGCACAAAATAAGTGTATGATACAGTATATATGCATCATGCAGCATTTTGGTTAATCCTGCAAGACAAGACATGGAAGTTATAAAGCTTCATTATAAAATTACATTAATTTTAGATTTAGGATTTCAAAACATTAACACTTTTTTACAACTATGCTGCCCAGAGGTATCTTCAGAAGCTGAGCGAGTAACAGAAGAGATTAAAGACACATAGCAACCAACTAGGGCAATTTTTAGTACAAGTTCATTCTGGTTTTCCATTGAGATTTTTATTTTGAGGATGTAAATTTTATTTTTAAAAATCTGTTCAGATTACTATACTTAGTCATTTTGATATCAAACCTAAACATGTAACTCAGCCACATAGCTACATATTCTAGTAAAAAATAATTTTAAGAATAATTTCAGTCAAAAAATCATCTGATAATTCTGCATTAATAATTCTTTCAAAATATTCTTTTTCAAAAGCACTTTTACTACGAGAAAGTGAGATGCAGTGATTTGAAGCAGAAGAATGATCTCTTTTCTCTAATGGAAAAAAAAAGGTAGATATACTCTTGTCAAAGCGTTAAAAGCTTTCTGCCAATACAAACTGTAACTCTCTAGATTATGGAAAACAGAATACAGACTTTTATTTTCTCAAAATCTTAGAACCTCAGTGAGAACAATAAGGGAACTCCTGGCAGTGAGGGAACTCCTGGCAGAACAACAGTCCCTTGCAGGGAAGGGGGAAGAAACAGTCTTTCCCCATCATGCACAAACACACATGGAGCATCCTGGATTAATGCTGTGCAACTGAAACATCCACTGTAACAGTCTTGATTCCAATGTGCACATAGCTGGAAGCTTTGAAGGAGTATTAAGATAAAACAACACAGCAGCACTGAGCAAACAAACAGGCAATCCAAAAAATATTACTTCTGAATTTAGTATGTCCCAGATGAGTAACTGCTGAAAATCCAGGGGGACAAACTGTAATTAATTCCAAGCAAGACTACAGTTTAGCTGTCACAATGTTATTTACTTCACCTTGTGATCACCAATCAACCTGCTCCACCCTCCTTGTTACCATTGCAACAGCCCCTATCACCCAGAGCCACGGGAGCTGGGGCAGACTATTAATTCTGAACACCAATACATCGACAAGTAGCAGCAGCATTTCCTCCACGTTTTCTCAAACCCCTTTCCTATTTAAATAGTTCTAAGAAGTGATGTTTCCTTCCTTTTGATTCATTTACATAATTCCCAAATTATCAGACAATTTAACCTTTGTCATTCCTTTGTCTGGAAAACTGAACAGACTAATGAAGCTAACGAAGCAAGAAATTAGCCATTTATAGCACATATTAGATTATACGTACAAAGTATAACATCACTTGGTTTTGTCTATAGCTAATGTATCATAAGCTACTTCAACAGATGCTATACAGAACATTTAAATGACATGGACACATCTATACAATCAACTTTGAAGCTAGCATGCTCAAACTCTATGTTGTAACTGCGCGCTTCCTCGTTTGGCAGTTCCATAATGCAAACTACACTTAAAAACCATCAGAAGAAAATTCAACAGGAGACCGTGAGCAAAACAAGTATGTTCCTTAAGCACCAATCAGCAAGGCCATATAACCATAATAATTATCATTATTACCTTACTGAAAAGTTACACACAGAAATACAAAACAATTCACACATTTTGAAATGATCGCTTTTTACGTCTAAAACTTTCCAGCATACTTAATGCAGTAAGTAAAAACCTGGCATTTATAATGCTTTACACGCTCAAAGTACTGATCAAATAATTATAATTACATTATTAAGAAATAATATAACAATTTGCTTCAATTTTATAGAATAAAGAGCAGCAAAGTAGCATAGCACCAGCAAGGACTGAGTACAGATTGGACGGTTTTATAGAGAACACAAGTTCCTGGCACTTCTCAGCCACATTCTCCTTGACATTGACTTGAGAACAGCCTCAACTTTCGACCATCTGGCCTGGAGGCATCTGGATTTAGACTGCAGCAATGAACTACTTCTGGCAAACCCAAAGGCTTTATCTATCTAGCGCTCTCGTGCCTGAAGCTCTACAGAGCCTATCCACATCCAACTCCCCACTCTGCAGGACAAGCAAGTTTGACAGCTTAGCCCTCTTCCATGGTGAAACAGAGAAAACCTCACATCGCCTCACATGGCACACTGGGCAACAGCCAACACCTTCACCAACCAGCGGAAGTCACTCGCTCTCTTATGAGGCAACAACAGTGAGTGACCAAACAAATGCAGCACTTACAGAGAAAACCTCACATCACCTCACATGGCACACTGGGCAACAGCCAACACCTTCACCAACCAGCGGAAGTCACTCGCTCTCTTATGAGGCAACAACAGTGAGTGACCAAACAAATGCAGCACTTACAGAGAAAACCTCACATCACCTCACATGGCACACTGGGCAACAGCCAACACCTTCACCAACCAGCGGAAGTCACTCGCTCTCTTATGAGGCAACAACAGTGAGTGACCAAACAAATGCAGCACTTACAGAGAAAACCTCACATCACCTCACATGGCACACTGGGCAACAGCCAACACCTTCACCAACCAGCGGAAGTCACTCGCTCTCTTATGAGGCAACAACAGTGAGTGACCAAACAAATGCAGCACTTACAGAGAAAACCTCACATCACCTCACATGGCACACTGGGCAACAGCCAACACCTTCACCAACCAGCGGAAGTCACTCGCTCTCTTATGAGGCAACAACAGTGAGTGACCAAACAAACGCAGCAGCACAAGTGCATGGGGGCTGATGCAAGGTTAGGTCACAGCTCAGGGAGATCAAGGTGAGCAGTAGCAATGAGGTAGATCAAGAACACAAAATATTTAGGTATTAATTATGCAACTTGTCAACTTAGCATGGTATCTAAGATTACCCCAGTGATGAAAAAATGTTAAAGACCCTACTGTACTCCACACATTCGACATACTACTACCACTTAAATATTTCACGAAGTGACAGCAAATCCATTACCTAGCCTTACCCTGGACATACTTGGGTTTCAAATATCTCTTAAGGCTCAATAATATTTAACTACCATTGCCTTGGCTCCTGATGGAATTATCTTCAGTAGCTTTTGCACTCTGTGTACTGGTAGAAGCAGAACTAATGCTTGAAGTCCTAGAGTGATTTTGAAGAACAGGTGCCTTGCTCTTCTCTTTTTTAGAGTCCATCCTTCCATTAGGCTCTTTCTCTGAACTGTTGAGAAAATCAAACAGCAACTCATCATCAGGTTCAGACTTTTTTCTTCTCACAAAATGTGAGGAAGCTCTGGGTGTGGAAACACTTTCTACTGGAGAAGCAACCTCCGAAGATGTCCTACGTGCTGGTTTAACATTTGCTGTTCCTGCTAGGATTGTGGCCTTTTGATGTTTAATATTATCAGCAGCTGAGGAGATGTAGGCTGTTTTGGATGACGTCTGGTATTTCAGTTCTCCAGTATGCTGGCGCAATTCAGAATATTCACTAGCAGAGTCCAAATTTTTATTATCATAAACTGCACTGCTTGCCGTGTCTCTTTTGCTAAGAGCCGATGCAGCTCCTTGATCAACTCTGTTGAGTAGATCCTCTGCCTTTCCAGCAAGATCAGCAAGCCAAGACATGATGGATGTCTATTGATAAACTCAACAAAATTAAAATTTCAGGAACATATGCTGCAAAAGACATAGAATGATTACAAATCAGACTGGTGAAGATGCGGCAAGATGCATGGGTTACCTAAACAACTGCTGCGTTAATCTATTAGTGCTGTAATTATTTTAGTCCTTTTCTCCTACTTGCTTGGTATTTTGCTGTTTTGGTAACTGATGGAAATAAACCAAATCAGTTTCTGAGGAAAACAGGCTTAGCAACCAGACCACCTATGTGATCCTGGCATCAGAACCTGCTATGCAGTGTCCAGCCTGCCAGCCAATTTGAAACTGTTAACAGAAAATAAAGTCTACTCGCACCTGACAAAAGCAAACTCAGTTGGAGGAGAAGCGGCCAGACGCTTACTAGAGGAACAGGCAGCAACAAAGCCTTAGACACCTGGCCTGCAAAGCCGTACTCTGGCTCAGACGGAGGAACTTCTTTCCGACAAACTCTGCAGCCTGGAGCCCCTCCCGTTTGTAATGTCGACGCCGGGGCCGGGTGCGAGCCTTCACAGGCACCCCCGCTCCCGGGAAGGGCCCCTTCACCCCCGGCAGCCTTCTGGAAGGTCCTCTTGGCCGAGCACACCCACAGCGGGAAGCGCAGCGGCAGGCGAGGCCGAGCGGGGGATGCTCGGGGTGCCCGCTGCCCCCGCTCCCGCCCACCCTTCACACGGCTGTCTGTCCCCGGCCCTCCCCCTCCGCCCCACCCGGCCGGCCCTCAGGAGCGGCGGAGGCCTCAGCACAGCACGGCCTCACCTGCTCCCAGGTCGGGAGACCCCTGGCCGGAGGGGAGTC
>VZSC01012814.1:22334-39436 GCA_013398225.1 Steatornis caripensis | reverse complement strand
GAGTGGGGGAAGCTGCGAGGGGGTGCCAGCCCGCTCCGCTCCCCGACGGCGGAGCTGCCCGGCGTAGCCAAGAGGAGCCCCGCCAGCGGCCGAGGGGCGCCGGTTTCCCTCAGGGGCTCCGAGCGCTGCCGAGCCCCCGCCGCTCCTCCCGCCGCGCCGCCGTCCCCCGGCTGGCGGGGGCTGTTCGGGGCCCGCCCGTCGGTCGGCGCTGGGGCTGAATCGGGGCGCCGCTTCCGTCGGTTTACGGCCCCTCCCCAGCCCGGGCTGCCGGGAGGGGGTCGCTCTGGGTCGTGGGCACGGCTGCGGAGCGCGGAGCTGCCTCGTCGGTGCTGCCCTTGTTAAAAGGGGCTCGGGCACAGCTGCCCCCCGGTCGCGGGGCCCGTGTGGCTCGGGAGCGGTGTTCGAGATCGCCCTTCTGGCAGCGCCTCCCCGGCGAGAGGAGCCGGGGCGGCTCGTTCGGAGGGGCCGTGCTCGCGGCTGGCGCAGGGGAGAGGAGGGGTCTGGGGGACGCGATGGCGGCGGCATGGCTTCAGAACCCGGCAGTACATTCTGAACGGGGGAGAAAAACGTAGTCGGAATTTATGGCCTTTCTGCCAAGAGCTGGTGATGCCTGAAAGGTACTGCACGGTGGCTGGTTGGTAGCTGGTAGACACCTTTGCCTCTTCAGGTAGGCAAGATGAAGGTCTGCTCGGAGTTAGTAGCACCTAATTAGGTGCAAGTTCCCCATTAGGCTGGGAGAACACTGTGTTGAGTGTCTGTATTTGGGGGTTGAAGCAAACACATTGCAGTGAAGGTCTGAAACGCCAAGATAAGCCGTAGTGAAAGGCATGTGGAGTGCAGGGATGGGAGACTTTCTGCGTAATAACGTCTCCAGAATTTCATTCTGTTCACACTCAAACGTTTCCATGTTTGCTGAGCAGAAACGCCTAGCCTCATCTAACTTCTGCCCTCAACCCCCGGCCCTGCCCTGGATCATGCAACATGAGAAATTATTCATGCAGTGTTGCAGTAGAAGCTTTTTCTACTGACAAAATGTGATCGCAGAGGCTCTGTATATTTGTGGACAGGTATGACAGTAAATATCAGAAACAGTTTTACTGAAGTCTTAAGATCTACCAAATTTGAATCTGGGCTTTTTGCAGTATGTAGTAAAAAAAAAAAATCCCCTAAGCCAGGTGTATTAGACTGTCACCATCCTAGGAAGCACAAGGAGTTTGTTTAGGTGTGTATTTTTGTTCTGTTTTGTTTTGTTATCCTGGTAGATGGTGCCATCTCTTTGCTGCTGAGAAAGACAAATCGGCAAACAGTAGAATGAACTTCTTTTAAAATTACTTTTAAATACCTTTATGTAATGTTTACAAATGTTTACAACTATTCTGAGTCAACATAATTACCAATTCTTGTTTTTACAGTGAAAGTGACTTTTACATCTTCAGTAGCTATACTAAACTCTCTCACTACAAGTGCTAATCAAATTAAGCTGATTCATAAAATGGTTGCTAGTAGAGTTTGTAAAGCATTGTTTTGCATCAGAGACCATAATCTCCTTCAAAATGCACCTTAGAGTTTACGGTGATAAAGAATTTTTCTTTCTACCATGCAAGCGCATAAAGAAAATAAGACTAATTCTGCAGAGGCTTGATCATGGGTTTAGGTGCTTCAATTTGCTTAGCAGCCAGCACAATGTGTAGGCAAAACATTGCTGGCAGAACTACAATTGTTAGCTTCCTGTGAGGAGGGCTATTGTGAATCACATTTTGTGGAATCGGCATGTAAATATTATGGTGACAGGCGATAAGCAAGCGCTTTGTGGGAAAAGGAAATGTGACTTGATTCTGAAAACTGGAAGGCTGGTGGTCATAGGAAAAGCAGCTGAAAAGAAATAGATATTTTCAGGAAAAAGTGGAATGATCGGCTGATTAGCTTAAAGCTATTGTTTTTCCCCAAGATTGCTGTTAACTCAGTTGTTCTGCATGAGGGGAAAATGGATATATGGTTTCTGTTTGTATAGCTCTTGGAGGCTGTGCAGGAGGTATTTGAAATTTAAGCTACCAAAGTGTCAATGCCACTCTAAACACTACTGGAAAATACTTTGATCCGCTCAGATGCCTTACTTTAGAGTGGTATTCTCTTGTTCTAAGATTTTTGATCTTAGTGGAATGTTTTCCCAAAGGAAGGTTGGGAAATCAAGGAACAGGCTGTGGCTGGAAAAATTGTTCTAGCAGCAGCTGGCCATTTCCAAATGGGGGCTTTAAGTGTCCCTCTCTTATCAAGTCAGAAGTGAGCTAGCCATGTAATGGGAAGAGGTCAAGGTACCTCCATCAGGAGAAACAGGTTTTAAGAGCAGAGTGAATTGTTGTGGCAAGAGCCGCCCAGTTCTGGCCATGCTTCTTCTAGAGACTGTGGGAACTGCGCAGCAGCCTTGCCTGTATGTGTTCGTGTCGTGGTTCTGCGTGTGTGGCTCTGATGCCAAACCCACTATGTCGGGGAGACGTACCTTTTTCCTAACATGGTCTGCAGAGCTAAGTTAACTAACTCTTCTACCAGAAAGATTAGGCGGAGCTGATCAAATCTCATATTTGCGGGGGGTCAGCCAAAGCTCTGAAATGATCTTGTAGTTAATTTTCAGTTCTTCCATGTAGTCTCACTCTGCATGCATTTAAGATTACATCTGACAGATCTTTTGATTCCTTGCTTTCAGAAAAGGGCTTTTTATGTACCTGTGGTAAGCTGGTCAGCTGAGTGGGTTTTTTGTTTGTCTGCTTGTCTTGGTTTTTTTTAAGTAGTTGGACAGAAGCAATGAAAGACCTATACCCACTGCATATGTGTTTAATGGTTAAACCTATTTTGAGTGCTGTTTGGAGAACCTTGGGGAGCTGAGCATTTATTAATCATGGCTTATTAGTGCATTGTAGTATGTCTAGGTTTCTTTCCCTTTCTTTCTGGTGTTAATTTGATTTTAATTATAGTACAGGAAAAGGCAGATGAGTGGGACTGTATGTCATTAATTAGTATAAAAGAAGAGGGTTTTTTCTATTCTAAATAACCAATGACAAAACATATGTGTTTTTCTAATAAAATGCAAATGTTTTTTGGTGTTGGGTTTTTTTTCCTTTGAGTCTTCTGCATCATTCACAACTTTGTCTCAGCAGAGGTGAAAAATCTCAGGAGAGATCTGGGAGACTGTTGAACTCCTCAGGAGGGACTGTCTGAGGGGCTTAATAGCTTAAGTCTTCCTTCCTCATCTGGCCCTGGGCTTTTCTGTTGTGGGCCTGTTTGCAGGCAGAAGCAGGGCTGGTACCTGGTACACCTGCATACCGGGGAGCACGGCCCTGTGCAGAGGTACTGGCAGGGGCCCTGGGAGCTATGGATCTGTATTGGTATACTCTGGAGTGTGAACGTGTCAGGAAAGACAGTCCTATCAATCTGTTTCCAGTTCAGGATTTAGCACTCCATCGTGTATTTCTTCTGAAGCTACTTCAGTCTCTGGTGTGTGGTGTATCAGTGACAGCCGGTGGCAGTGGCTGTTTCTGTGTTGGATGCCTGTCTGCTAGGATCTGCCTTAAAATTAGCCATCGTGTTACATGGCCCAGTGGACAGCTGGCAGCGACACAGCTTCTATTGATATATCCAGGATTCAAATTAATAATTTACATCTCTAAGAGCTAAGCATCATGCGACAGGATCGCCAGCCCTTCTGCAATCATTTGAACCATTTATTTTCTCTTTGTATTTTCAGTGTAAATCTAAGTAATGTTTTTAGTTGGAGAAATAAAAAGTTATGCTTTAATGAACATGGGAAAAAGTTTCCTCTCATGAAACAGATACTGAGATCTGAAGGATATGTTTGCGTGAAGTTTGGCTCCGTATTTCAGTAAGTCAAACTCAGTTAAGATTTCTAAGCAGAACACCTAAAATATATTGATTTTTCTTGTCTCATATTTCAGGAGTTAGAAATATCTGAAACTGAGTATTAGGAATGAATAGGCTTTTTGGCCCCTGGCATATTGGTGCAGTTGAGAAAAGTTTTAACTTGATCTAAATCTTAGCTGTGCTGTAGGCAACAGAATAGGCTGTTTTTGTGGATATTGTAAACACAGTGTATCTTCAGCACAGTCATTAGTATGTTATATGTCTTAATCATCTGAAGAAGTGACAAGATAGATAAGGCAGAGTTGCCATATGAATACACCTGTCATTGTTTGGTGACAACAATGACAAGAATTTACAATTCCAGCTCAACCTGAGAGATTAAAACTGTCTAGCAAACTGCAGAAAAACTCTGCTTATTCTTGATAACTGCTTAACTGCTGAAGTAGCTAATAATTCAACAAACCTTAAATTGTTACATTATCACGTATTGTTCTTGCTCCCAAATCTCATGCTTGCAGGCAGTGAGAGGAGTAGCTTATTCCTGAAAAATAAGTTTCCTACATTCAAATGAGTTTTTGGAAGAAGCGCTATCACGATCATGGCACTTAACATTTGGTTCTGCTTTTTTCATTCTGTTCTGGAGTTTTTCTGTGTGGCAGCAGCTCTTTCTATAGGAGCTGATGTGCTAACTTGAATTCCTTTACTTTGTGCTAGCTCCATTAAAAAGAAAAAAAATCCACCGAACTTCCAAATATATAATGTATTTTTCATGCTACTGCCTGCAAGACTTAATCTTAGTGACCAGTAGATTCAGTTTTGGAAAGAACCCATACTACGTGTTATGTTAGCAGTCTGCACTGTACACAGCTGCTTTGGAGGTGGCTACTTCTCTGTTTCAGCCTCAGTTGAATGGCTGCAGATGGATGGTTTTGGTTGTGGGGAACTGAGGCTGACTTAGGTGCTGTTTAGTGATTTGGTTTAATGGTAGCTTTGACATTGTGCCTTGTGACCATGTTGTATGGCTTGGGAGATTCCAGCTTTTATTTCAGAAAAAAACCATGGTAGACTACTACAACATCTCTTACGTACACTGCAGCAATGATCAACCTCCAGAATCTTTTCTGTGAGTAGGCCAGTGTAAAATCCCATCTCTCAGTGCATGAGGAAATACGTAATCTTTGTGCATGTGCCAAGGGCATGCAGTTCATCAGGGGAGTTTGCTTTGAGTTACACCTTGGATATAGCAGACCTGAAACTGTGACCAATATACATGGCCTGCCCTTCCCCTGCAATAAAAAAAACCACCCACAAAAGCAAACCTTTGATTAGATATGGCCAGATTGTTTGCTTTTTGAGCAAACGCTTTATCAGACAATCAAGGTGCTCAGACACTACTCCTAGTCCTCTCGAGAAAGCAGAGCGAGCTGTTTCTGTGTGGGCTCAAACCTCCACTCTGGCTCTGCTTTTCTGAATTTGATGTCTGCAGGCTCAGACTTGGTTCTCTCACTGTGCGCCTTCTGCAAACACTTAACCATTGTGCAAAAGAGATGAAAATGCTTCTCTTTCATGTGGTACTAGTTCACATTTGCTCTCCCCTGCGTAACAGGTTGCACAAATAGCATGAGGCTCTCGCAGTCTGCGCTTCCCAGCCCCAGCAGTTAGGGCTGTATCTTGTGCAAAACAGTGGCACAGCCTCTCTCTGCCCTTTCTGGCTGTCTGGGCACAGAGAGCTTTTCTGACACTCTGACCTTCCAACTTCCAAGCAGTTCTGCATGTCTGTGTATCCTTGTGCCTACATCACCCGAGATTTGACTCTGTAATAGTGGTCTAGTTGCCAGTGAGTGGAAACCAGGGAACTACTTAAGCAGAGGCCAAGAGTACAGCATTAATATGAAAAAGTTTTATCTGTGAAATACTTGATAGTGAGGCTTGCTCTGTATTTGAGGCTTATTCATTACCAGCTACTGTACAACAAAACATCCAGAGAGAGCTGAAAGACTTGGTTGTCCTATTCGGAATTGCTTTCAATGAGATTTGAAAGCTGATGGAAAACTCTTGTAACTAGTAGCAGCTTGGTTCTAAAGGAAAACATGACCAGAAATTGTACTGTGGGTTGAATGGTCTGTAAAACAAAAAACCCTCACAAGCAAGAAAAGCTTCTAGTTGTAATACTGCTGATGTTTGTTTTGCGTTTGTTTTATTTTTGACTGATGTCCTCTGATCTTCCCTCAAACTTCTTCACTAGGGATTTTTTTTTCTTCCATTTGTGGAGTAAATAAAGAAGAGCGATGATACTGACCACAGTTGTGCTGCTGGGCTGTGCTCTGGGCATCAGCACATTCCCTATGGAAGAACCTGAAGATGGAGGCAAGCACTGGGTGGTAATTGTTGCAGGTTCAAACGGCTGGTACAACTATCGACACCAGGTAAGGACCACTGGTCACACATGCTGATGCCAGCCACACTCCAGAAAATGCCTGCTCTGAGACTTGTGGGGAAATGATAGCTGTCTAGTTCAGCCTTTCTGTCATTTGGGCACGTCCTTCTCCTTCTAGACTGGCAGGAGTGTGTGCAGTTTTCAAAAACAACAGCAGCAAGATTCACTTAGAGCCTGGTCTTAGTTCTTGGTGTTCTCATCCCCACGAATTCCTCTCCACTTAAATCCACTTAAATCCTTTTACTATTTGAAATTTTTTTTTGCTTACAACTTTGTCCAGCCTTTCATCTTTTGAAAGGCTGTCATTAGCAGGAGGAGCAGTATTCTTCCTCTGATTGTGCTTCTGCATCCTGGGGGACCTGTATCATTTAGGCAAAATATTCTATTACTAGGCTAGAGGATCTGACCCCAACTTGGAGGTGAACAAATGATGTCTAGAATTAAACCTTGTTTTGATACACGTGCATGTTTGTTTCCATTTGTTTCATCTTTTCCTTATTTTCTAAAAAAGCTCCCTTCTCTCCACTTAAAAAAATCTGGGAAGGCTGGAAACGTGGTCTGTTTTTGTGGGGTGGAGGACATGCAGAAGGGGATTCTTTTAACCTAAATCTGTTTGCTGACTGTGTTTGACAGCATGGTCTGTGTTGTGTTGGCACAACAAGGATACAGGGTGCTGGGGTGCACAGATCAGAGAAAATGCCAGAAAGAGGAGAGAAGGGAACAGAAACTCCTGAGTTTGACACTGCTGTCAAAGCTAGGGTATTGTGGAACTGTGGTCTGAGTGTGAGTGTCAGGATGGACAGGATTAAATCCAAGTGACTTAACTCTGATTAAGTTCAAGACTTGTAATAGCAGTCAGGAGACTATGGCAGTTTTTCCCTTTGGGGAGTTATTGGGCAATCCGTTAGATTAATCTACTCTTAAAAGCAGTCTTTGCTCTAAACTCGGAACTACCTCTTGCTTTCCTGGAGAACACAGTCCATTTAATTCTGATTTATGTATACATCTGTATATTTCTAAATGTTAAAAAAATAGTTTGCTAGACTGTTCTTGGTTAAGGTGAACTTGAACAGAGATTGAAATGCTAGTGTACAAAGCCAGCATTTTAAAAGTTAAACTGTGTTAAATGGACTGGGTACATGTATCAATCTGAATTGCTGAATACTGAAACTTTTAAAGTATTTATTCTTTTGAATGTAACTGCCTATAAAATCTAGAGAGGCTTTATCTATTTGATAAAGATTGGTGTTGATTGTGGAAGAAACAAGCCTCCCATGTGTTGGGCACACTGGGTTTTCTGTTTTTCTCCTCCTCCTCCCTCAGGTGACAATCAGTTTGTAACATTCAGCATGTTAATGAGCTTAAAACTAAATGAACCAGACTGACAACCTTGTTGCATCTGAAGAAGAACCTGTTACTGGCAAGTGCTAGCTCAACACTTTGACAAACTGGTTTTAGGGATTTTGCTAGCTCCTTGCACTATAGCTATCGCCTGATAACCATAGTTGGAATATTGCAGCCTCAATATAAGCTATTCCTATTTCAAATTAAATCTTAAAAAAGATATTTTTACAGTTGAAATTGGAAAACAATTATAAAAATACTAGTGTTGCACTTGATCACTGCCTGCCTTGGGGTGTCAAAATGTAATTACTGGGTTGTGCTCTGGTTGTTGCTATTGCTGTATAACCAGTCTCGCTTCCATTCTAGGAGGAGTTAATACCTCAACATTCGTTCTTTAAATAAAACTACATTTTTTGAAGCTGTGGCTCATGAGAATTACTTTTCTACAGTTGCCCAAGCCATGAGTTTTTAACCTTTCTGTCAGTGAGCCTTCAATGGCAAGTATATCTGCCAGGTATAATGGCGTTATGAAGAACACAAGATGCACGCTTACATATTTGTGTCCAACAAAGTCTTTTGAACGTATTAGCAAATTTAACTTTTGAGCGCGTCATGCTTTGCACGCAGTTATTAAGTAGTTGCTTTTTAAGGTTGGAAAAATGAGAACAGGATTTCTTTAAACACCTTCATTTAGGAGATAATGTCAGCTAACAATGCAGAATATCTGCAATGACAGATTGTTCTGAATTTCAATCCTAGACATTTCTGTATTTTAGCCTCTACTGCTTGCTTCAGGTACAGTATTAACATTTGGAAAAAAAAGAAAATTAGAACACCACTAATAATCCCATTGAAGTTATGAAATCAGCATCATAAAATAAGAGCGTTTATGTGAAGGATCCTTCAGAATGTGGCTGTGCTCCTACTTACCTGTCCTGGGCAAGATAACTGTGCCTTGAACTTGTTATGAAAAGAATCAATTCCCACAAGATGCAGCACAACGGCAGCCTGTGCTGCCTTGCCTAGTGGCCTTTTGTGGCTGGCCTTAAGGGCCTGGCAGGAGTGAGGAGGGCATGCTGTGAGGCAGACCCAGCAGGTAGTCATGGAAAATCGACTGTGTGTGTGCCACCAAGTGTAATGTGGAGAAGGGTACCTTGGGTATCAAAAAATTGGAGAAACGTGCTCCCAGCAGAACTGGCTGAACCATGGAAAAGTAGTACAGAAATCTCAGGAGTTATAATCCAGATATTTGGAAATGTGATGCAGACTGATAACCGTGTCTTTGCGTGTTAGTACTCCCTACCGTCCAGCAGTGGAAGCAAAAGCACTGTAAGTATTTAAATTATGTGCTCAGGTCACTTGCAGTGGAACCAGGAGTAGGACTTAGACTTCCAGTTCTGTGCTTCATCCGTCATGAAAGCCATTCCAAAGAGAGCACAAGCAGGAATGCATGTTATTTTTCAGCAGAATAATATCTGTACTGACAGAAAGCAAAGCAATGCTCCAGGATTGCAGATTTGTGTAATTCTTTGCTTTCCAAGGGGGAAACTGCAGAATAAAACATGTTGTACTGTAACTCACTTTCTTCCTGCCATCACTTTTCTTCCTCAGAACTTCTCTAATCTAGCCTGTGTACAAGTGAATTTGTAGATGTTCCTGTAAGCAGCTGCTCAATGTGACTTTTTAGTACCGGACTGGTTGCAATGACCTACATGCAGCTAAGGGCTTTAGAATAACCCTTTGTAATTTGAGACCTCAGCTGACACATCTCTGGGTTTCCATTGCTCCGTTCAGCTGTTCAGGGTACACTTAATAAGTAATCTTGCATGTTTGCATTACATTTGTTTTGTGAACTCCAGTTGTTTTGCATGCCGTCTGCACACAACACAGTCAAAACACACTCTGTTGCTTTCCGCAATCGTTACCCTGTGGCAGCATGCGTTCATCTGACTAAACAACCATAGGAGGAGGAGGAGAAGATGACACCTTCAAAAATGTCTCTAATTTCATAAGTGAAAAGTTGTGGGGAAAATAGTCTGTCATTGCGTGCTCTGCAGACCCCTTGAACGCTAAGCCTGTAAAGACTGTGCAGACCCTGGAAACAGTGAGTTTGCACCTGTAACCTCAAGGAATCTGAAACTCCTTCTAAGGCTTGTAATGCAGCTGTCAGTGGTCAGGATCCACTATCGGTGGTGCAAACCTCAAATGTAGACAAGATAAGGAAAAAAAACACTGTTCGCACTTATCTATGAGTGAGATTCACGCCTTGCAGGCACTTGCTTCCTCTGTGATGACTGAAATGGGGCTGTTTGCCACTCGGGATGATCTAAACTTGTCTTACACATTTATCTCATCAAGTTCCTAAAATAATTTTTTTAGATGTCTTACATAGTATATAGCCCAATGTGATAGGCTTACTGTCATTGCAGAACTAGCTTGTGTATTGCCTTATGCTTGTGGCTTCTCAGTTTTTTGTTGTTTTTGCCCATGTCTTAGTGGTTTTTATTAGAGTTGCTTGGGATGTGGAAGGACAGTTGACATGTTCCTGTCTGCTCTTCAGCAGTTATTCTGATTTCTCTACAGCAGCTTTTTTTGTTGCCAGACTGGCTGCTATTCCCTAAATGCAACTAAGCACTCTTAATATATACCAGAAAGAGTATTCCCCCACCATTCCCTGGGAAAGTGGCTCAGCTCTCTACTATGTGAAGAGGTAGATGATGTATCTTTGGAAAGCTTAGTGACATATGTGAGCAAATATGGCACTAAATGCTACTGGTAGATTTAGAGAATGAGCCAACAAACTAGTTCTAGTAAAGAGAAATAGAATTTTGTATATACTTCTGCCTCTCCTGGGAGATGATCACAACAGCTAATTCAAACCTAAAGCTGGCTTCACTAACAGATCAGAGAGACACTGATCAATACTTTCTGGATACTCCAAAAGACATAGTCAATGGAAAAGCCTGATGTGAAACACAGTCTTACTAAAGGTGGAGTACATACTTGAGGATAAAAAGAGCTGGAAAAGTCTGGCAAAATTAAAATGCTGAAAATAAAAACATTTGAATTTGCATACATGGGTCTGTTTTTGGTTGTCGTTTTCAGTCTTATACTGAGCCTTGTGGGCCGGGGACTGTATTTATTCAGGGTTTTGGACACTACTAACCAGAGCAGTATGTTAGTCTAGGACAGTCCTAAAGTCTCCAGTGTTGCAGGTAACAGACATTAAGGATGCCTTGGCTACTTGGCTTCAATTAATGTTTCCTTATTGAGGTTACAAAATTGTAACTGAAGCTACAGGAAAACCTTTCTTCAGTTCTTAATACAGTTATAGTTTTTGGCTGGTTCATTGATGTATGTTTAAGCAAAGAAATGAAACACGGTTGGCATTTTAGACATCTTCTTCTACCATGCTTATATATTAGAGTTCATTCTTTTTTAGGCTGTGGCATTTCAGCGTACCTGTAACGGGAACAGTGCTGCTTTCTAATGAAGCTGCCAGTTCATTACGCATGCTTTTTAGCCGTGCACCTAGCAGTCATAAGACCAGTAGTAGCCAACTTCAAAAGAGGCCAAGCTTTTCCCTTTAGGAACTATTTATGCATGCGTGTGTCATAAAACAACTTGATTTTTCCAAAACTCCCGCCCCCAAGCAGTCTACTTGAAAGTTGCGTTGCTCAACTGCATAAATGGCTGCATGGTGGAGGAAGGTTGGGGTGTTGGGGTTTTTTCCTTTCAGAATATCCCCCAAATGTACATTTTGGGAAACAAAATGCCCATGCCAGGAAAACAGAGGAATTCCACCTCTGATCCTCATGCTTTCAAAATCTAGGAGTTAATTATTTAAGCAGATTTAAGCATAGATCTGCCATAGAAATTTGCTGATGTAGCAACAGATTTAGACTAAACTGGGGATGAAAGGTCTGTACCGTGCTGTTAACGGTGTCCATTTTGGATCTGGCATGTGAGGTCAGTTGTGCAGTAGCAGCTGTAGAGCTATGCCTTCCCCTCTTCTCTTCTGTGCAGGGCAGCTGCTACCCACCCCAAGTCATGGCCAGAAAAGCATGATTTGCATTCAGTGACGATTTAGCCAGTAAGTGTTCATAGCATTCATTTCACATACTAAACCAACAAGAATAATACCAATGAGATCCAGAACAATATTAGCTGTCTTGTTTAGGGTGGTTTACAGGTGCAGCTATGCAAGAAATATTTCTGGAAGAACCAAGACTCAAATAACGCTATTTGGGGGCAGTTACATGTCAACAGGAAATACTCTAAATTCACATGGGCCTCCCTACTCTGGCAGCAGGCTGTTTCTATTCTGATTTTATAGATTTTTTTAAAAAAAATATTTTTTTTTGCATGTATGAGAGGGAACAGGAGGAGCGTGTGACCAGCCTCAGAGGAGGCCAGTCAGGTCAGCTAACTCTATGGAAAAAACCCCAACCATTTGCTCAGAACTGTCCTACTTTAGCCAGTGGAGTTTTAGCAGGAAAACGGTTTTGTTGCTTTAGCCTACGTTGTTGATATAATTATGCTACCAGCAGGTCCAGTTTTCTTAGCAAAAGCCTTAAAAGGCTGGAGCGATCCCCAGACAGGCATAAATTAAGGTTGAGGGGAATTGATTATATTGATCTGTTTCCCTCCACACTGGGGCAAGTAACCCATTTACATTTACCACCAATGTCTACTTTACTGTACTAAGTAAGACACTGTTTACTAAGTAAGGACATAGTCAGCAATCGGACAATGAATTGGAAAGAAGGAGAGAGGAGACAAAAAAAGTTGATAATATACATTTACGAAGCATAACTAATTTTGGATACTTGGGTATTAATTAAAAACACATCCAAAGTCCCTGCTGGCCAGCCACATGTCTATGGGAACACAGACACTTGTTGGTTGAATATGTTGATATTACATCACCATAGTATGCCTCAGTATTTCCTTGTGTTGCCAGCCTATAACTGTTTCTGTCCGCATAACAGAAGTGTTACGCTGTGGTCTACTTATCAATCAGTGTAGAGAAGCCCCAATTAGCATTTTCTTCTACTTTTGCTTGGGTTGTTTCTGAAAACCAAGTATGTATTTAGTCAAACCTGCGCTCTGCTGTTTTGTATTATGTGTGATGCCTTTATAACTGTTTCACCTCTGCCTTTTGACTTGTTGAGGCAGGAGCTGGTATAATGACAGACAAAGAAATGGGGAACTATAAACAGTGGAGATTGTCAGGGATAAGGGGAAGAGAACATAGACTGACCTGCGTAGTAGGAAATGGAGCTGCTTTATTAAGGACAATTTCAAGTTCAGGGTTAGTCACGTGAAGAGATTTTGCTGTGGGAGAGTTCTTTAGCTTTGAATGTGCTTCACCCTTCCCAGAATCTTGCACAACTACCCTCTCTTTTCAGCTTCAGCCACACTTATAACACCAAGGATTACGAAGCGACAGGATTTTACAGTGTACTTTCAGCTAAACTAGTCAAAGTCACTGATACTCGGGAGTCATCTGACCTTATGTAGGTCCACTTAAACCACTTCCGTTTGGTTTACAAACTAGCAGATTAGATCAGTTCAACAGACATAAGCTTTAAAGCTTGCTTCTTGCATGCATTTGGAGTGTGCATTTGTTAGATGAGATTTCTTCCATTAAATCTGCACAGCTTTTCTAGCATGTGGTAGGTTGTAGTTCTGGAGTTTAGGAATGATTGTTAAAATCCCATTAGGTCATTCACAGACTGTAGGTCTAAAAAGAGAATTATTTGGGTTACTGGGGTTACTAAGAATTTAGCATTCTGACAAAGGATTGCATTTACTGTAATATCACTTTGATAAGTATTGTTATTTCTGCATCATCAAAAGATGGTTCTGTAAAGAAAATCTGCTTATTCACATCCTGTACAAGTCAGTAAAAGAACATGAACAGAAATCCTGCAGTTCTGTTTTCCACTGAAATCTGTTTTCTTGCCCTGGAGTTGCTTCGGTGTTACTCTACAGGAAGTATATAATCAAAAAGGAAATTTTCCTTAACCAAAATTCTCATCTAGTAAAACAAAATTTAATAACATCTTTGCAGAGATGAGATTGGTAAACCACACTTATTTAAGCTAAGGGCAGTCTTTGATGCTTAGTCATGCAGGCTTGGTGCAGAACTAATTGAAATTGGTGGAAATTCAATTCTTTTCTTCTTCTACTTGGCACACTTTGAATTCATCAGTGCACAAGGTGTTCATTTAGATTTTTTCACAGAACGCAGAACATTGCTGAGAACTTTTTGTTAAATTTTGTTATCTGTACCAAGTTGAAAGTAACTTCTGGTTTCTGTTTACATAAGAAATCAAAATAGGTAAATGAGAGATTTTAATCACAGTCTCTATTATTAATGCAACTACTCCTAGTTAGAGAAAAACACTTAGTTTTAGTTTAACCTGTGCATTTCAGCCCTCTACAACCCCCAGTCTCTTATATTTGAATGCAGTTTCTTTTGGGCAATAGCCTGCTGCTCTTAGACCCGCAAAGCTATTTTTTTTCTGTTCTCAAAGGTAAAATCTCCGTTAAAGCTAGCAATGAAAATCTGCTTAATTTCAGGCAGACGTGTGCCATGCGTACCAGATTGTACACCGAAATGGAATTCCAGATGAACAGATCATTGTCATGATGTATGATGACATTGCAGATAATGACGAGTAAGTGAACATCCACTAGTCACAAGCTATATGGTTACTACAAATATGCCATAGTCACCTGTGTGTTTTGGGTTTGTAGTAGTTTTGTAAGAAAAGCCTTTAAAACCATCTGTGATATGTATAGAGATGTTTTATCCATCACCATAATTCTTTGAAATGTGTTCATGAGCTTTCTAAGCCTTAGTCCACAACTCAGCATCAGTTGTGGCACGGAGAACTGCAGAGCTTTATGGTTATGAGAGTAAGTGATCTTAACTCCCAGGCATAACAGCTTACAGCAGATAAATAGCCTAAAACCACAAACAGAGGGAAACTGCATGTATGACTTACAGGGATTTTTGAAAGGACATTATCAGATGAATTCCCAGAATGTACATTCAACAAAGAAGCATACATGTCCCATTCTTGGTGACTGTCTAGAGCATATCATTGCTTTCTGTGTGAAACAGTTCAGTTATACAGCCTCTAATTCTGAGACAACTTCAGCAGAAATCAGTGGAGTTCACATGCACAGCAGCACTGGGAGCAAAGAATAAAGGGGACTAAAGGCAAGACTGAAAGTAGAGAGATGATAGTATAAGAGACCACCCACCTCCATCTCCAGATTAATTGATGTGATCTGAGGCGATACGGTTGAAGGTACTGTGAGGGTAAGGACACCTGAGGCAAGCGTATGTAACTGACTGAAGTGAAAAGGCCTTTATATTCTGAGATCGCTTAATGACACATGGCACAAGTACCCATACTCTCTCTCAGGCAAGCTGGCCCATCAGGACAGTTTAAATGGTTTCCTGGTTGTTCTGTGGTCATTGTGTGGCACACAACTAATTATTCGTATTTATCTTCTGTTTAACTTTCAGAAACCCAACAAAAGGCGTTGTCATCAATAGACCTAATGGCACAGATGTGTATGCTGGAGTGCCCAAGGACTATACAAAGGAGGTAGGAATGAAACACCATTCCCCAGGGAAGGTTCAGCAGTAGCCAGTGTTCTGAATAAATCCTCTCAGCCTGTAACTTACGCTCCAAAATGCACATAGTATAAAGGCTGCATCTTCTTCACCTGCATGGCTTGGCGTGAAGTGTGGTGTTTGTAAGATGAATGTAAACAATAGATGCTTTGAAGTGAAGCAGTGGTCGTAAAAGTAAACCTTTACACTGTTTCTGTGCTGGCACACGAAGTAAAAGGAGGAGAAGTCTAGCATTCATAGATGTTGTAATTCAATCTGAATAACAGCTGCATAAAACTAATCATTTTGTTAAATCAGAACCGTAATCCCATACATTGGTGATTTCATGATTCAGTATCTGCGTGAGTAATCAGTGGCCAATGCATTATATAATGATAAATTGAAAAGGATGGCCAGCTAAACTTGCCATCCGTGCATGGATTCTGACTTTCAGAAGCCTCCTTTCTAACTGAAGATTTTGTTGTCATTTTTATTATCAGATTTAACTTTAATCCTCTTAAATCCTTAGGATGTTACTCCAAAGAATTTCCTTGCTGTTCTCAAAGGAGACGCAGAAGCAATGAAGGGAGTGGGGTCAGGAAAAGTATTGAAAAGGTAAGATAAGTTTAATTTAGAAAATAATTGCATGTGTAGTTGTACATTGGCACTGATTTCAACCAAGAAGGTAAATTAGAGCAACTTGAGAATCCAGCAAGACTATTGGTGGCAATTCCAGGTCATNGAAGGGAGTGGGGTCAGGAAAAGTATTGAAAAGGTAAGATAAGTTTAATTTAGAAAATAATTGCATGTGTAGTTGTACATTGGCACTGATTTCAACCAAGAAGGTAAATTAGAGCAACTTGAGAATCCAGCAAGACTATTGGTGGCAATTCCAGATCATTCATATTAGAAATACAATGGTTCTGGTTTCTTAAAACTATCCACCACCAAGAAGCAACTGCTGATATTTGACTGGTATGGAGTCCAGTATAGATTAAGGTATAAAAACTCTATAGTGTCAACTGTATTAAGGTATTTGTTATTTAGACTATTGTCTTTTGCAAGGATGGCTATTCAAAGAGAGTGTTATTAAGGTTTGGAGACCTCTAGAAAGGGTTTGCTAAGGCTTGGCTTAATGTACACAAACAGTTGTATTAGTCACCTGAAGTGGCGAGATTTAGCAGTCAGTGGCAGAGGGACAGAGAGAGCTTAAACTGCTCATCAGCTGAAAGAATCGCATGTCTAATCCCAGCCTTGGTCTTTGTGGCAGTTGTAAGGTTATTGAGGCTTTGAATGTAATGAAATGGAATTATAGTTCATATTTAATGCGAAAAAAATATTTGCAGTTGAAATAGTAGTATAAGCAATTAACCTTGTAGTTGATGCATTATGCTTGAGGTATTTGTAAACGAAGTTACACAAGTGATTGTGAGTTTGGCAGTATTCTAATACATGAACAATAATAAATTGTAGACTGGCTAAGTAGAATGTAAGAGCTATAATTAATGGATGTAGTTTATAAAGGCTTATATCACAGAATTACAGAATCACAGAATGGTAGGGGTTGGAAGGGCCCTCTGGAGATCACCCAGTCCAACCCCCCTGCTAAAGCAGGTGCCCCCAGAGCAAGGTGCACAGGAACGCGTCCAGGCAGGGTTTGAATATCTCCAGAGAAGGAGACTCCACAACCTCCCTGGGCAGCCTGTGCCAGGGCTTTGGCACCCTCACAGTGAAGAAGTTCTTCCTCATGTTCAGGTGGAACTTCCTGTGCTCCAGTTTGTGCCCATTGCCCCTTGTCCTCTTGCTGGGCAC
>VZSC01012814.1:0-21415 GCA_013398225.1 Steatornis caripensis | reverse complement strand
AAACTTGCTGAGGGTACACTCTGTCCCTTCATTGAGGTTGTTGATGAATATGTTGAACAGGGCTGAACCCAGCACTGACCCCTGGGGAACACTGCTATAGTCACAGGCCTCCAGCTAGACTCTGTGCCACTGATCACAACCCACTGAGCTCTGCCATTCAGCCAGTTCTTGATTGACCTCACTGTCCACTCTCTAACCCACACTTTGTAAGCTTACCTGTGAGGATGTTGTGGGAGACAGTGTCAAAAGCCTTGCTGAAGTCAAGGTGTACAACATCCACTGCTGTTCCCTCATCTACTCAGCCAGTCATGCCATCACATAAGGCTATCAGATTCGTCAAGCAGGATTACCCCTTGGTGAATCCGTGTTGGCTACTCCCGATAGTCGTCTTCTCCTCCATGTGCTTTGAGATGACTTCTAGTATGAGCTGTTCCATCACCTTTCCAGGGATGGAGGTGAGACTGTAGTTTCCCTGGTCCTCCTTCTTGCCCTTTTTGGAGACTGGAGTCACATTGGCTTTCCTCCAGTCCTCAGGCCCGTCTCCTGTTCTCCACGACTTTTCAAAGATGATGGAGAGTGGTTTGGCAATAACATCTGCCAGCTCCCTCAGCAATGGTGGGTGCATCCTGTCAGGGCCCATGGATTTGTGGGTGTCCAGTTTGCCTGAGTGGTCTTTGACCCAATCCTGCTCGACCATGGGGAAGTCTTCACTTCTCCAAGCTTTCTCTCTTACCTCCAGGGACCAGGAATCCTGAGGGCCAGCCTTACCAGCGAATACTGAAGCAAAGAAGGCATTCAGTAATTCTGCCTTCTCTGTATCCTCTGTCACCAGGGCACCTGCCTCGTTCAGCAGTGGGCCCACATTTTCCCTAATCTTCCTTTTGCTGCCAGTCTACCTGAAGAAGCCCTTCTTGTTGTCCCTGATGTCCCTTGCCAGATTCAGTTCCAGTATAATTTAGATGATTCAAGAATAAAAGCAATATATTTGAGGGCATAATTAGAAGACCTCTTGGAAAGATACCTGGTGTCAGTTACCGATCTTGCTTCTACAGAGTTTGAGATATGAAAGCATGTTGCCTAATTACTAAGGTGTGTTATATTTCTAACTCAGTGCTGCTGGTAAAGAGTTATATCATGTTCTGTTTTTCTGTGTACAGTATTTCCTGTAAAATCTTTAAGAATTTAAATTTGACTTTTGGAAGGACTAACTTAAGTAAAGAGAAATTGTGTAAGTGCCTGTCTTCATCTGAATGTTTAATTTTAGAGACAAAGCAATGAAACAGAACAGAAGAATCCTGGCCTGGCTTTGGGGAGAATAACAATGAAGGAGCAGGACAGTAGTCGAATAAGCTATTGCTCTCAGTTGTTTAAACTTCATTCTGAAAAGCTAAGATACAAAATGATATATGCAAGGCATATAGTCAAAAAGTTAATAAATTGCTGCACAGTTACTAGATTGTTCTCTTCTAGTAGCTGGAATGAATCAAGACGTGACTATAAAGCATTTTTCATTTAAAAAAAAAAAGTACTTCAGAACACACCTCACCTGTGAAAGCTTGATGTTACAAGTTAAATAAGGGAGTGGCTATGTAGAGGATCAAAGACTCTCAGCTACTCAGGAAGCTAGCTTGAACCCACATATAAAAGTCTTTGTTATTTACATTTCACCTTGGGTCAAACTTTTTGCACTTAGGGTCAAGAGCGGGAGCCAGAAAAATAACACCCAGTCCTTCTGTGTTAGGCTCTGTTGTGTGAATTTCCAAGTGGCCTGACTTCTGCTCTTGGGTGGGACAAGAACTCGGTTATCCTCTGCCCTAAAGGCTTCTAGATCGTCTTCCAGGGTGTTCCCTAAACAGCAGGTTATCGGCCAGGCAGAAGACTGAACAATGTCCCCTTGAGCTGCTGCAGTTGTACCTCTTTGCAGTCAGGAAAGAGCAAGAGCCAATACGGATTTCTGGACCACTGACACACAGGAAGAGAGCAGGGCTTGGGGTCTCCTTCCAATCTGTTCACATTGGTTTACTTTTAATTGTCTCTGAATACAGTTTAAAAGCACAAATCCCTTTGCAGATCTGGCTGTTAGGGCCAGACCTTAATATCACCCAAACATGATCTGTTTGGTTTACAGTACAATAAAAATGTATGGCAAACAATATACTTACACAGATGTTAGGGAATCCAAGTCTGTGAGCATGCAGTGCTCACCCGACTGCAGAGCCACTTCCTGCAAATGCCAGTCTACCCTAACGGGTGAGTTTATATACGCATCAGTTTTTCATGGAGATGTAGGCTGGTGCTGATTTGGCTAAGTATGGCCATACAGATCACAACAAGGTAGTACATAAAATACCTAAGGATCTTCTGAAAGAAGTTTTTATCCCTCTGTTATTGGTGCCTCAGTTTAACTTCGTTATAAAAATATTCCTTTTTTACCAGACTGCTACAAATGCCCACAGTATAACAGATTCTTCAGATAGGCAGTAAAAAACAGTTGTGCTCCTGCCACACTCAATGTACCAGCCCCTGCCTGATCAATTTGCAGTTTGAAATGTGAAGTGTAATTGCCATATTCCCCACGATTGAGGGACCAGCCTATATCCCTGTTTTCATTACTTTTGCAGACACTCATCTGCTCTCATAAGCACCCAAAGTAGTATGCTTTGAGAGGGCAAAAATATTACCAAGAGGAGGAGGTGCTTCAGCTGTATTATTTTCAAATATTGACATATCTTGGCATTGAGAAGCAGATGGTTGTCGTTGTAAAGAAGATTAGCTTGGAGTGGTTAGAAAGAATTTGCAATTTTTTCATTACAGTGGTCCCAAGGATCATGTGTTTGTTTATTTCACTGACCATGGAGCTCCAGGACTTCTAGCTTTTCCTGATGATGATGTGAGTATTTTGGGGGATTACTTTGTTTCTAAAAAACATCCTTTTAGTGACATACTAAAAGAATAGGGAATAAATGTAAAACATGAAAATATTTGATGCGCTGCCGTATTGAGAAGGGAGGCAGAAAAGGAGCAATGTTGTCCTCATCACCTCAGTTTGGACTTGTTCCAGTTTGAATCTGAAGCTTTCAAGTTGGAATTAAGTTATGGCATCTGATATTTCATTGGACATGAAAAGTGGTCCAAGCAGACTGTTTCACACGGGTACGACTTGGCTTTCTGGTGCACTATACATACCATACCATTACTCATCTTTTCTAGAGTGGTAAATATGAGAATGTTGCATTTCAGAAGGGCAAAGCACTGGATATATTTAATAGGAAACAGTAAATGTATTCGCAACAGTTAGTATTTATTCCTGTTAATTGAATTGTGTGCCTATGGAACATAAGTGGGTTTAATACAAGCTGTCTTATTTTACAGCTTCACGTGAAGGACTTGAATAAGACTATTTGGTACATGTATCGTCACAAAAAATACCAGAAGGTAAACAAGCATATCGGAAGTTGTAGATTAAAAGAGCGGGTGGCATGGAAGAGAGAGATTGGTCTTCATNACGTGAAGGACTTGAATAAGACTATTTGGTACATGTATCGTCACAAAAAATACCAGAAGGTAAACAAGCATATCGGAAGTTGTAGATTAAAAGAGCGGGTGGCATGGAGGAGAGAGATTGGTCTTCATTCTGAGAGTCGTTTAAAAGCAGGAGGAAGTTGTTGCCATGCAATGAAATTCAATTAGGATTTTTGTTACAAGGATTGATGGTCTCCAAATTTTCTCTTTCCATTTTTAGTTTACTGCATATTTGCAGCAAATGTTGAGATGTAGTGTACTGCCTTTTGATAATGGTATATATTCTAGCCAAGGTGGAGAAACAACATCTGTAACTACTGCACCCTCGCAACATGTACCTGACTTGTTCTTCCTGTGCTTTGTTCGCTTCAGGCTGCACTGTTACTACAGGAAGTGTGTATATGCCTCATGCTTCTCTTTCAGTTACTAATATTGTTTAAGAGACTGTACCTCTTGTCAGAAAATTCTTTGCATTTATTTCATCACAAGTAATTTTAAGCAGAAAAACTAATATTTAGAACATTTTAGTAGCTTGCCTTTTTTAAGCAGCTTTCTGTGGTAATCTGTCCGCTAGGGCTGGCGGTATTTAGGAGCACATAAATGGCCATTGGTTCCATAAGTTCTATGTTCAATAGTCGTACATCGCTGTGCCTAAAGAGCTACTGCATATTTGATTTGTGCTTTGTACATTAATCAGCAGATCTCTCTGAATTCTGTAGAGATTGATAGCATCTTTTCATTGTGATTATGTTTCCCTTTTCCACATAGTTTAGTTCCCCAAAATGAAAAATTGATCTGTTTGCTTTTGTGTTTTATTCTGTAGCATTATGGATAGCTTTTGTTTCAGGGATAGCAGTACAGGCCAGCTAGCTACAGCTGGAAAGCACTGAAGGACTTTTTGCCATTTCCTCGTGGAATTTATGAAGGTCTCTGATTTATTTTGTAGATGGTGTTTTACATTGAAGCATGCGAGTCTGGATCTATGATGAATCATTTGGCTGATAATATCAATGGTGAGCAATCAGTTAACTTACTGGACTTAAAGGTCACAACTTGTCACAGGCAGGACCTAAACAAATACTGATCAGGGATAGGTTCAAACCACTTTTATGTACAGTTTTATCAGGGGAGCACAAGAATGAAGAGAAAGTAGTATTTTCCATTTATGGGAACTTCCTTCTGAAGAATTAATGGAGTCTTACAAAGACTATCAGGGCTTTCAGTTTCTTGCAGGTGAGAACCTGAAAAAGTATTTCTTTTCAGGAACTATGTGGTTGCCCTTAACTGGTAGCTGTTAAATTATACTGACATTTCTTCACCTCGGCTTACAGCAGCTGTGAAGTTCCTGCTCTCAGTTTCATTGAGTAGCAAAGGCAGTTGGGAGACATCACTGACAGGCAAATTTTGCCACACTCATTTGCACAACAACCCAGGAAGGGGAACTCAGATTTTTCAGGGTTTCTAAGCTCTCTGCTGCAAAGCTGTGAGCTCAGCCTTGACTAGGACGAGGAATCACAACCTTTTCAAACTCCTGCTCTGTGGCAGGGAGACTGGGTGCTCCGGCTTTCTTGTAGTTTTAAAGGTGTGATTCCAGGGAAGACCAACCATGTGCCTGTCCGTGGCTTCCTGGGTCTTTGGCCCTGGAGTATGCTGCATGTCACCCACCTAGACTTCTTACAGCCCTATCAAGGATTTACAGAAAGTACACACACAATGTTTCATACTGACAATTGTTCAAAGTAAATGCTCAGTCAGGCAGCATTTTTGAAAGTTTGTTCTGTTGGAAATTTCCAGTCTGAGAACTCTGGTTTTACCACCAGCTCTGCCACAGACTTACAAAGGTGTAAAATTGACAATTTATGGATTACACTACAAAGCTGTCTTTGGCAGCCTTCAGCGGTGAACTACAAAGCTTAACTGGCCGCTTAGTAAGCATTTTAAAGGATAGTAAGAGCAGCACTTGCACTTTACTACAAAGACAAGATTTAAGACGTTTTTTGGCTTTTGAACTTCAGGTACACTCTGAGTAGAAAGAACACTGTAACTATATAAAAGCATGCCTAACGCTTTTCATTTTGAAACTTGCAGTTTTCTTCAGTTGCGCAAGTATGCTAGGAGTTGACTTTGGCAAAAAGCCAAAATAGCTCTCCTCTTAATAATACCGGTAAAGACATGTTTACAGTACTTCTGTTGTGTTAGGGATGATTTACTGGTAACACTGTGCTTGGGGCAGATGTTGTAGAGGTTTGTAGAGTGTTAACCAAAAGAGGATATTACTTAGAAGGTGGCCTTTTCTGGAAGAAAAGATGATTTATGGGATTTATTCAGAGTTTGAAAAAAGGTCATCATTATCCTAATAAAGAAAATTAATGTATAGATGGTTGTCAGTGCACAGTGTTCTCAGGCAGTTCTTTGAATAGGAGATTTTTCCCTCACAAGTGCATATTCTTCTTTAAACATGCCACACCACACATTTTGCAGCAAGGAAGGAGCTCTTAGAACAGCAGTGAGGCTGACTGAACAGAATGATTAACAGGCTTCTTTCTTTCCTGCTATTTAGAAGTAAATGACTGAAAGCCAAAATACTTAGGCAAATATATCACGTGCAGCAAAGTACTAAACTATGTGAGAGGTATAAAAAAAAAAAGAAAAAATACTTTATATTTGTCTTACAGTTTATGCAACAACAGCTGCCAATCCCAGAGAGTCATCTTACGCATGTTACTATGATGATGAAAGGCAGACTTATCTTGGGGACTGGTACAGTGTGAATTGGATGGAAGATTCAGATATGGTAAGTTATTTAAATGAGGTTTCTGCATTTCCATGCATGAAAAATCCTTAGGCTTTTTAAAAATAGCTCCATTACAGCAGGATTTGTGAAAATCTTTGTTGTTATATATGAGACTGAAATCAACAAATTGAGTTGGTAAAAGTATTTATCTACTATGCAGAACCATGTACCATGTATAATTTTTATTTCTTTAGGCCACTAAATTTATTCTGAAGCTAGTTTTCAGAAGCATTGTCTTCTTTTGTTATTTATAAGATTAGAGTCTAACGTCTATAGTTTCAAATTCACGTAATCTTGATCTGCTAATCTGAAACCACATCTCCAAATCCGTTAAACAAATTGGGCAGTTCAGTAAGTTCTACCTCTGCTTCAGGGATCCTTAAATACTGAACTGTGGCTAACCCATTCGTTAGCATAATGGAAAACAGTATTAATGAAACAAATCTGGGATTTTTATGCTAGCCCGCTCGCTTCTTGCCTGTTTGCTGAGAGATTAGGAGATCACTAAAAGCAATTTGATAATATGCTGTCAATTCTTCTTTTCAATTTCTACTTTTATGTCTTTCTAAGGTTGTATAGCTCTTGCCCTATACTTTCATCTACATACTGGCAGCTAAGACCCTTTCCAGGTTTCCTTGCATTTTTAGAATTGCTGAGTTTAAGTATCTGTGACCACATGGAAGTTTCTTCATGCAGGAGGATCTAAGAAAAGAAACACTTCACAAGCAGTTTCAGCTGGTGAAGAAACGCACGAACACCAGCCATGTGATGCAGTATGGAAACAGAGTATGTATTTGAGTGGGCTTCCTGGGCAGATATGTCTTAGAACCTTTTGTGCCCTATACTTTCATCCCTTTAAAAAAAAAAATCACTGTAAAGTGGTAGAGTTGATTTAGAAAATGAAACTGTTCGTCTGAGACGACTACTTAGCATTTAAGAGATGATGGTCCTGGTGCTAAAGGAAATACAGCCTTGTATTATGCTTTAATCCAAGGAATCAGGATACAAGTTGTCCTCTGTGCTCTGCCAGTGATTTAACACTTCACTTCAGTCAAGTATAAGAAGGGTATTTACCTCTTCCAGGCATATTATGAATATTAATGAAATGTTAAAGAAGTACATTGATCCCTTGAATGGGAAGAGCTGAGAGGTGGTATATCATTTACAATAGTCCCATTACTCAATGTGTTAATAGAAGCACACATTCAATATTTGATAAAGTAGAGAAGTCAGGTTACTTAACCTAATGGTTTTTACCCCACAGTGAGTTTGGGGAATAAAAGTTCCTTGATTTTTGGCAGCCTTGACCTCGTATTAAAAAAATGGAACATGCATGCGCACACACACACACTTACAACTCTATGATCTCCTTTATTTTCTCCAATAAAGGGAAGTTTAGAGAGTTAGGGTTGCATGGCAAAGCAAAGACTTACTGGAGTGACTGGAGTTTCCATTTGTTTACTTTCTGAACTTCAGAGCATCTCCTCCATGAAAGTGATGCAGTTTCAGGGCATGGGAAAGAAAGCTGTCCCCATTTCTCTGCCGCCTGTAGAACACTATGACCTGACGCCTAGTCCTGACGTGCCTCTTGCAATCATGAAACGAAAGCTGATGGCAACCAATGACATTTATGAGGCTAAGAAGATTGCTGCAGAGATGAAAACACACTTGGAGGTAAGCACAAAAAAAAAAAAAAGAACTACATATCAGGACAGATTCATTTCCATGATAAGCAATGGCAGAAGGAACGGCCTGAAGCCAATGAGGTTGCTTCCAGTTTTTGCGAATTGCAACGAAATTCCTCTTCAGACTGGTAACTTCTAGCTGATGGTTTACTCTTCCTTCAAAATTCAGGGATCTGTTCCACAAGGGACATTCAGTAGTGATTATCTAGGCGAATGTAAGCAAATAGAAGAGTCACTCTCACAGCTTTTATTGCTTTTATTTGCATCCATAGGGATTTTTGATGGGAGGAGTTATTCTTTGATATTTGAGAAACTTGTCTCAGTAGAGCTTTAGTCTCCCAAATCAAATAGCTCCTGCAGAATGGTAGCCGGTATTGGTGTTGTCTTTCTTCTGGCAGAACACTAGAAGGACAGTGAGTGATTTTGGGCACCAGGAGTCTGATTTTCTGTCTCCCTAGTTTTCATTTGTGTCTTAAGAGACGGGTCCAAAAGACTGTGCTAAAAATAAATGGCAGAACTGAGTCCCTTAAAGAGCCTGAGAGTTGAGGTTTAAAGAAAGAGAAATTTCATTCAAAGTCTTCAAATTAGGCTTAGAAAAAGCATGTTTTAAGTTCTTCTGTTTTATGTGCAGGTGAAAGAATTTATCCAAGAATCCATGCAAAAGATCATCACCTTAGTAACAGGATCAAAAGAACAGACCAACAAAATTCTGTCAGACAGATCGACCATCAGCAATTATGACTGCTACCAGTCAGCAGTGAACCACTTCAAAGCTCATTGCTTCAACTGGCACTTGCCCTTGGTAAGTCAAGCATTAGATATAACCTGCTACACACACAGGTAAAACAAGCACAGTAGTCATAAGCAGGTCTGCAAAATCAGCTTTTATTGAAAAGCTAGCTTGGGGGCAGTCTTGCAGCTAAGTTTTGGATAAAGAGTGAGTAATGTTTTTGGAAGCAGGAAACCACTTCCACTACGCCTGTAGATAAGCAAGAAGATTACTAAAAACAAAACCAGAAATATTCCCTAATTTTTACTAGTTAGTGCTGTCCCTTCATCAGCTCCCTCCCCAGAAGTCACAGTATTAAATACGTTCTGTTGTATTTCTGCTCGAAGCATCTGTATTAGCAAAACAGAAACAAAACACCATCACTGTGAATTCATAATCCTAGCATGTTCAGATTTCTGTATTATCATTGTGTGTTGCATAGTTCCTTGCAGTAGCCTAGCTGCTACTTCCACGGTCTTGTTGAATTCCTGAGAGCCACTTCTTAGTTTAGGATTTTACTATTGTCTGCCTTTCCTGGGATCCCAGTTGAGGGTGAAATCCTGTTGTGCTAAGCACTGTTTAGACAAGAATAACGGAGGTCAGTTGCTATTCCAGAAAACCCTGTTCTGATGTCAGGCAAGATAACCTAAGCAGGCAGTAGTGTGTGGTAGGATGAATCAACAGCAAATTAATTTATTTTAGCAGAAAGCAATGGGATTATCTGTTAGCCAAGACTGTAGTACTACATACAAGTGCAAATCAGATGCAGTCCTTCAGTTGGAGCTTCTAATCAGCCAGGCTATTAGGAGGCCACATTGCTCTGTTAAACTTTTAGTTCCTCTTTAGTGTTCTTGTTTGTTTGTTTGTTTTGTGGGTTTTTTTGAATGAAGTTGGTTAGAAAGGTGAGCCTTGCCTAAGGCGAAAATGTACAGCAACAGCTGAATTTACCTAATGAATTTCAAAGAGCAAGGTAAACCAAAGAAAGATCCATTTGGCCTAGTACTAGGTTGTCGTGAGCATTAAATAAACATCCTGAATGTTAATAGCATCTCTAAATTACTTCTACAATTTAGTTTGGATAAACAATACCTCCTCTTCGTCATTGAAATTATTAACAATGTTTCTTTATTTCAGTATGAGTATGCACTGAGACAGCTGTATGCCTTGGTCAACGTTTGTGAAGGAGGATACCCCATTGACAGGTAATGAGGTTCCCAGATACACTGTGGCTAGAAAAGCAGAAGCTAATAGGCAGATGAAGCCTAACACTACAAGGCTTCTCATTTGTTCTGCTTTGTAAAGCTCTGACTCTAAAGTTACGAATGCTAATTTTGGAAAATACATCATCATTAGTTCCCTCCCACTCATAATGATCCAGTTCCTCAGTAACCCTTTAATTTTCTTGTTGAAGACCATCAGGGAAAATTACAACCAGTCAGAGGATCCCACTGCACTGCATAACATAAAATAGCATGACTGTTGCGTTTTACAGGACAAGGGTATGGCCCTGCAAGTCCTGTATGATCTTACACTGAAACAAGGTTCGGAACTGCCGTATTTTCTCCTCTGCCCCCTTAGCTGCTGGCTCAGAACATCCCAGCACTGCTGGGTTCTGATGAGGAGAGGAAATATGGTGCTAGGGCCTTCATCTGTGAGCGTGTGGTAAGAAAGCAGGGAGACGATGGTCCAGGCTGACCCTTATGGTGGTGCGGTAAGGCAAGTGTGGAGTTGAAATTCTGTCTGGGAGTTTGTGGTAGAGGATGGGATCCCAGCTTGTGAGTAATGAGAGAGGAAGAAAGGGAGAGAGGGGTGGACTGGTAGTTTAGGCAGCGTGCACACACAACTCTGAAGGTGAAGAACTGCTGCCCCCACTCCTGGTGGCATCTCGCTGCAGTCAGTTTGGGAAATAGTTTGAGAGCAGAGCACCTAGAAAGTTTCTCATCATTATTCTCTGTTGCAGAATATGCCTGGCCATGGATCAAGTGTGCCTTGGGTATTGATGGAAACAACAGTCTCTAATATAACCCTACTACAAGTGATAACTTCAAAACTGTAATAATCTGGACTTTACATGCATGCAACATGAAGAGAGTCAACCACTGTACTGGAACTGTGCTGGGAGCTGAGGCTCCTGACCATGAGCAACACAGCGCTTGCCAGCACTCTCCCCTGCATCCCCACCTGCTGACAGCCTGCTGATTTGACAGAGGCATTTTTGCAGACCAGCTTTCAAGATGGGTGATTTGTTTCAAAGCACAGTGCTCTTAAGAATCTCTGGATGAACACTACAAGCCACCTATCAGTGATTGGTAAATCTATGCTAAAGTTAAACATTGAGCCATTAATTCTGGAAATTTTTTTTATACTATTGCTAATTATTAGCTTTTTAAAAAAAGTTGAGTTCCATTACAGTGACTAATTTGCAGATTGCTTAAAGAGTGAAGAAACCAAAGCTTATTCTTTAAGCTTTAACTCCGTAACAGTTTAAAGAAATGAGTTGCATTCAAGAACTATTGGATGTGAACAGCGCAGTTAAACTGTGAACAGTGAAAGTCTTTGTGGGTAGAAAGCACTGTTTCCCAAAGAAAAAGTATCTAATGCTGTAAATATAGCACCAGTATGTTATAATTAAATGTATATACACACAAACCTGTGGGAAGTCATACAGTACAGGAATTGCCTGTGAACAGCAATAAAGTTGACAGTTTCATCAACCTACAGGGCAATACAGTGTTAGGTATCCTGTGTCTTGAAAACGAATGAGAACTAACTGATTTTATGATGTTGCATTAAAAAGTTATCTATCCCCTGTAAGCCTTTTATAAGACAGGTAACCTAAAAAAAAAAACCCCAAAACAAAACAACAAAACCCAAACCAAACCCCAAAACCCCAGCCCAAAAGTAACAACAAAAAATATCAGAAGCCCAGAATCACATTTGAAGGCACCACTCCTTAGAGGTGACTCAGTACCTGACAAGCAGGGGGAAAATTAGAGGTTATGAGGTGATTCAGAATAGTTTCAGGTTGTCCATATCTCTTTGCATGTGGAGACAGGATACACAAATATTTAAGAGCTCTTTCCAAATTGTGTTAAAATATGCAAAATGACCTCATCTCCATGGGAAAAGAACAAACTTTGGCAAGAACTAAACCAACATCTCCAGGATGGAGAGTTCTGGGTACCTCAGGGGTTGTAGGAAGTGTAACTGAAACTATTTTTATATAAAGAGGAGCCAGATAGAGCCAGGAGCAGTAGCACTTTCAGCTGTCTGCTGAGTCAGAAAGACATCCCAGAGCACAGCTAGTGTCAAGATGGATGGGAGAAGGTAGAAGTATGTGGAAGTAGGCCGTACTGAGTTAAGAAATGAAAGTTTGCACTTTGGGAGTTCTTGAACCTTCAGATATGTGCTGCTTTTGAGTTGCTTCTTGTTTCTTTTCAGCTGTAAAGCTGGGGGGTTTTAGCAGAAATCTAAAAATAAGAAAGCATGAAATTCTCGAGTGCCTGAAAATGTTGCAGGTGATCACCTGATGGTAGGAGGAAGGGTTGGCCGCAAAGGACAGCTTTTACGCTGTACCAAGAGCCCCCAGTCACTTTGAAAGAACAGGAAAAATGACTCCTTCAAAGCCCTGTTTGAATATATACATTAAATCTGCTAAGTTTGACACATCTCTCCTTTTAGGGTTGTTCTTTGCCCTAGAAAACCAGCCTGCTTCTCAAGCACTTAGCATCATCAGTTCATGGTTTTAACAATTTTCTTCACCCTTTAGAAATACCCATTTTCTTCTGAAGTATTCAGAAGAGGCTTTTGGTCTCTTGGAGTTTCGTATCTAGAATGCAGAGGAGGAAAACAAAGCCCTCCAGGTTCTTCATAGGTAGCATCACTTTACAGCCAAGAGCCTCCAGCCATACTGAGCAGGCCTTAAAGTAATTCTCAGATGAAAAATCAGCTGCTAGCACACATTTTTATTTCCACACATTACTGACACCCAGGTGGCACTTGTACCTCGTTAACATCAAGTGCCGCAGCCCTCCTGCAGACCCTTGTAGCTCTGAGGATGCGAATGTGAGAGTGGGGTTTTGTTCTGTCCATTTTCCTCCTGCAAGAGCAATTTCCTGAGCTTCACCATCCTCAACGCTACCCATGGCAATGTTACCTCTCCTCTCAGAGATGTGCTGAAATGAAAGAGAGAGACACTCTGCTGAAGATGTCACTGCACCCACAATACTGTGCGAGATGCAGCAGGTTCTTACCTGTGCCCCGCAAAAAGCATTAATGTGCTATTGAATTTCCAGTTTGTATCGAGAGACCCATTTCCTTTGCAGTCACTCAGGGAAAAGCTCCACAAAAGAAAAAACCAACCACCTTCACCTGCACTGATCAATACATTTGTTTTAAGGCCTCCAAATAGCACCACACAGGCTTGGTGTCTGCATGGCAGGCAGTTTATTTTGGGACGGTAATAGAATCCAATGAGAAAATAATTTTAGGATTGTGCAAGGTCAGTCTTACACCAGAGTATCTTGTGCTGTATTGGGCAAGTGCAGACACCCTCACTCTTCCTGCAGGAATGCAGCTGCTCAGGCTGCCATTCCTAGAATGCTGAGGTGCAGGAATGACTTCTGCAGAATATGGAAAACTGTCAGGTTCCCGGCGAACTGGTATCACCAGGCAGAACAGAGCAAAGTTGAGGCTGTGTTATTTACAAAAACATTTCCTGAGCAGAATAGTTGTGTATATCCATAACCCCCGGGAAGAGTGTCATCCGCACCAGCCAGGGTTTCCTGTCCTCCTCCTCCTTACTGCTGGGAACAGAGTTCAATGCCCTTTGCCCAGCTGTTCTGTGCCAAATCTGCCATGTGTTTCCACCCAACATCCTGCTGCACACAGCAGTACCCCCCTTTCCTGGTGGACCCAGAGGGCAGGAGGCGTGGTCAACCTCGATAGTATGCTGTATGCTATTTCTATATAATGCAAATTTACACGGACGCAGTTTTGTTCAGAGCGCGTGTAACCGCCCTCGCTTCTCTACTAGCAAAAAAGCAGAAAGCAGTTCACCTGGAGTTGGATATAATGCACTTTTTTAGAAATTTCCAGTAAGCAGGAGTATTTTAGCTCTGTCCAAACCAAGTTTTGTCTTCTTTCACCAGGATGGCTTAAGGTAAGTGCTGAGCAGCCATACCCATCTCAGGGCAGGAGGCTCAAGGCCTCTCGTTCTTATGCTCAGCCTCTGCCCTGTGAAAACGGGCGGAGGAGCAGCAGAGGGAAAGGAACTTTAAGCTAAAGTCCTGACTAAGCAGCATTTTGTGCCAAGAGCTCAGGCAACTCTGAATCAGAGGCTGCTTCCTTCCTAGAGACGTGATGCCCCAAAAGAGGCAGGAGACAACAGCAATATTACAAGTCTGTAATCCCATGCCCTGCAGGCAGAGCCTGCCGGTGTCCTGCAGCAGCAACACCTATCCAAGGAGGGACTCTGATGGGACAGGCAGGGTCTTTACACCGGCTGGACAGGAGGAAGCCATTTATCACAGTGAAAGGGGTTGAAATGCTGGACCAGAGACCCAGCGAGTCTGTATGATCTCCACCCACGGAGACGTGCCGCGCTGAAAGGATGAGGCCCCGAGCAACCTCGGGAGGCAGCCCCACTTCAGCAGGGCTTGGGCTGGTGACCTCTTTTCACAAACCTGTGGAAAAAAGACAGTCTTGTGTCAGGTTTTGAAATACTGTTGGTGACTGATGCATGATGAGGCCCAAAAGCTCTTGAATTCAGCAGGAAAACTGCCTTTGATTTCAATGACTTTTATTTTAGGTTCTACGTGACCTGCTGGTGTAATTATCTCAGTGAATTATTGACAGATCCTATCACTGTGTGCAAAGTGGTGTTAAACTAGCTCTATGCATGAACTGGCCACTCGGGCTTTTTGTTTTTCCTTTGTAGAAGTTGGCAGGTTCAGCAGGTCTCCCTCTCTCTTACAGTGGGATCTTTCCCTTGTGAGTAAATGAGTGATTGTTGCGCAACATTGNAGTGATTGTTGCACAACATTTCTCTGCAAGCGAGTGTTTGAGGAGGCCTTGGCTGGATTACACAACCCTACTTGGTCAAAGCTCCTGAAGCACTCTTGTCTGCTGATGGCTCATGTGAGGACCAGAGCATGAGTCATGGCGTGACCATCTGGACTAACAAGGGGAGGCCACAGATCACGAGACTGGACTGCTTCCTCCTCTCCTGGGATGCAGCATAAGGAAACCCCATGGCAAAGCAAATGCATAAAATCCCATGGAGCATTCAAAAGCACACATTTCATTCCCACATTTGACTTTTTTTTTCTCTCTTTCCCTTCCCCTTCTGAGGAGGGAAAGGGTTAACAGAGAGCATCTGTCCCAGCAAAGGACCCTGGACACCAGGCTCTGGAGGGACAAGCTGAACTGCTCTAGCAGTCTCCACACTGGGGACTCAACAGCTTTGCCAGGGTCACCAAAACAACAGCACATTTGTTCCAGACAGGCTGTTTTCTGTATGACCCTGGCACTGGCAGAGCCGGAGTCCCTCCACAGAGCAGTGAGCCTGGGGAGGCAGCAGCTGTCTCTGTCCTGGGTCCTCCAGGATCTCATCATTCAGGTCACCTCCCAGCTTGCATTCCCTGACAAGGGACAGCTGCGGTCAGGCTCTGGAGGAGCTGGTTTACCCCTGTACCCCAGAAGATTTATGTTTAGCAAAGTTGGTGGTGGTGGTTTATATAATGTGACCAAAGAGGCCAGGTGTCCCGTGGCCTCTGAGCAAGCCGTGCTCTGCACTGAGCCCTGCACAGGGATTTCCTTCATGCAGCTCGAAGCCAGGCACAGTAACTCATGTTACAGTGAATAATCGCTCTGTATTCACAAGAGCCACGGCAACATTTGCAAATCAAATCAGAGCTTTGCAGTTGTTATACCAGAGGAAAATGTTGCATGTGCAATTTGAGAGCCTTTGTAAAAGCCTGCAGAAACTCAGCTGGCGTTTTGCATTCCTTGCATTTCGAAAACTGATCTGCAGGTCTGATCTGGGGACTAGGCTTTGGTAAATTTTACTCTGAGCTCACCTCAACTGCAGTGCTTTAACACTGTTGTGGTTTCCAGGGGCTCCACTGACCAGCTGTATAATCCATGGTTCCCCCTCACCCCAAGGCCCAGCTGCTGACTCAGATGTCCCAGGACACTGCAAGCTGCTGGAGTGCTTCGCTTCACCAATCTGTTGCTCAACACTGGCAGGTGCAAAGTCTGGTTGCTCTCCGGAAATATCCAGCAGAAGATCAGTCCTAGCTTCCTTCCTTGCATGTTTCTACTTTAGCCTCATCCCCATCAGATTACTTTCGGCTCATTAGCTGTGAATGTGACACTATAAAGATAACCTGATCAGGCCAAGGACTTTGGCAGACATATACATCTTTGCTACTGGGGCTTAAAATAACTTGCAGCAGCCAGGGCAGAAGTAAGCTGTTGGTCAGACCCCCCATATCTCTGGGTCTGGTGCTGGGGACCCCCAGTCCCACTGTACATGGACCCTGTGCAGTGTGATAGCTGTGCACAGGTGGTGGGAGGCCAGGTGGGTACATGGCTTGGAGTTCTACCAAGGGGGTTGAGGAGGCCGGTGGGAGGTGGGCCAGAGAGCTAGTCTGGGCCCTGGTTTGGGTGGGGAAAGGAGGGGAGAGGTGGGTGGGGGTGTCTCCTTTGGGAGAGTGGGTGCAAAATGGAGGGTTTGGAGAGTGTGGAGGAGGAGGTATGTTTTGAGAAAAAAGGAGGGTTTCTAAGTGATGCTGTCCAGAGATCAGACCCTCCTGCTGCCACAGCCCCAGGGGTGACAGTTGAGATCATCCTCAGTGTGGCCAACACAGAGCGGGTCAGCCCTCAGGACATATGGACATCAATGAGGATACCTATGGTGGAAACAGGACAACTGGCCTCTCTCTGCTGTGTGTCGGGGATTTACTGGCAGGGCTTCCGCCAGAGGGGCTGGCAGTGGGACGAAGAGCTGGGCAGGGTGAGGACATGCTGCCTTACAGCCAGAGCGCCTAGGGGACCCTGTACCCGGCCCCCTGTGAGGGCCTGCCTGAGTGACCATGGCATCCCAAGTGCCATCCTGAGAGCAGCCTGGGCTCCCAGCAGGAGCAGCACGCTGCCCTGCAAGAGGCTAACGGCAGCGCGAGGGAGGGGTTCAGCTCTGGCATCCTGTGGGTGTGCTGCCCAGAGGCAAGGCCGAGGTGCCGACAGCTGCACATGAGCAGAAATAATCATGAATTTGGAATCAGCTCAGTGCCAGTGTCACACACTGCAAGCTCTGCACATGATGTCTTCGAAACCAAGATTGCTGTTATTCACTGTTCCTCATTCTTGCTTGTTGTCCCTTCCTGACAAGACATGCACGCAGATGCACAGCTCTGATTTGCTATCTGTATGCAGATTTGGCTAGTGCATGCTACAGGTGGAGCATGCAGACGTGGACACCTCAAGCCCCAGAGACTGAATGAGCGACCAGCTGCATGCGTTACCATTTTACCTTCGGAAGTTCAGGAATAAGGCAGGGACCTTGGGCAGCTTGGCCCAATGTGCCCCAATTATTTTTTGAATGTTAATGGGAGGAAACAATGGCAGCTTTGAGCAAAACCCACAGTAAAACACCCCTTCTTTCTCATCAGAGCTTTGCTAGGCCTGATTCAAGTTTGTGTCACTGCAGTGGATGTTGCTTGCCTCCTGCATGCAGCAAACCAGTCTCTTGTGTTCATAGTGGGAATCTTGCCTGAATGAAGGCACCCAGAAGACATGGATCTGTCTTGCAACTAAGGCTTCCACTTCCATTATCCAGTCCTGGAAAACTGTTTTCAAATTTCATGAAATGCATTTTGCATTGGTTCAATTTATTCTGTGGGAATTTAGGTTTGCAGGGAAACTTAAGACTGCAATGACTGATGGACTGAAATCACAGGCAGAGGAGAATTAGCAAGTTCTGTCTGCAACAGCCTGAACTTACTAAAGTAATAACCCGATGGGACTTGTAGATATGAAAACACTAGAGAAAATTGCATCTGAGAAAAAAGGGACAGGTATTTAATTTTAGCTCTTTTTGACTTTCAACTTTTAATTTGTTTTGCTACATTGGGCAAATTAAGTTCTTTACAAATGCTTATTTTAAAATAATTGCACCATATCACACACGGAAATAAATATACAATTAACCAGACACTGTCATACAACCAATGTGATTAAAACTACTGTACATGTACAACTGACGGTGAAGACTTCCAATCTTTAAAAAAAATACATAGATGAAAACGCCTATGCTACTTGATTTCAGTGAGAAATAGGTGGCAGAAAATGTATTCTTAGGGAACACACAGGATCATCTTGCATGGTCCGTAATTACATGTATTTCAAAGGCAATGACGTGTTGTAGACAGCAAGACAGAGATGGAGCTCTGCTACAGGTGGCAACCTTATTCCACTGAATACATCAGACAAGACTCAATTCAAACTGGGTGAACAGATACTGTAAGGAATAAACACAGTTTTACCTCCAAACAGATTGAGGTGTGTGCAGGCCTTTCACAGGCCTTGTGCTCAGAAGTGTTTCACACCTACCGTAATTTATTATGGAGTAAATGTCCACTTTTCTGCAAGATCTCTGGATTTTCTCCACTGTCCATTTACATTTTGCAAAGTTCGCTGGTTGCCAGTGGGAGGTTCTGAGGTTTGGTACTTCAAGTTTTCCAGAGGATGAATGTTCTCCTGGATGCTCCTTTTATTTCTGCGAATGNTTTATTATGGAGTAAATGTCCACTTTTCTGCAAGATCTCTGGATTTTCTCCACTGTCCATTTACATTTTGCAAAGTTCGCTGGTTGCCAGTGGGAGGTTCTGAGGTTTGGTACTTCAAGTTTTCCAGAGGATGAATGTTCTCCTGGATGCTCCTTTTATTTCTGTGAATGAACTCTGCTGAGAAATGCCCAGTATTCAGACAGCGTCTACAATTAGCACATCTGCCCTGTGTTGAAGGCCACGCTCCAGAGACCTTCTGATGTCTGCAGATACCACAGGATCTCACGAGATGAACTATCCAGCCCTTCCAGGATGACAGCAAACACAACAAAAGAGCAGCAGGGCCCTTAGTGAAAGTCTGACTCTTTGACAATTGGAACTGGTGAGGTTTTGTGGTCTATTGGTTTATAAATAAAATGGAAATCTTTCTTGTTTTCACTCTTCAGCAGGGAGGCTTTGATATGGTGAGGAAGGGCATTTTCGTCCAGCTGCAGCCACTGGTCATCA
Organism: Steatornis caripensis; assembly: GCA_013398225.1. Taxonomy (NCBI): domain Eukaryota; kingdom Metazoa; phylum Chordata; class Aves; order Caprimulgiformes; family Steatornithidae; genus Steatornis; species Steatornis caripensis. The sequence goes on along the minus strand of VZSC01012814.1, from coordinate 2,350 downwards.
ACATAAACAAAGAGTCTATAGTCCTTGGGATGGGAGACTTCAAACTTTTCGGCACACTGCTGGCTCAGCTGCTCAGCCGTGGTGTCGTTCCGGGAAGCAAGTGTCCTTGACTGAGCACCGATTTCCAGAAAGGAGATAGAGATAAAATCCTGAAGAGAACCATGAGGATAGATCTTGCAGTTAACACAGTGACTTAGGACCGAAGAAGGTAGAATTCAGCCCCAAAGCTCTAGCTGCCTAGGGCTTCTAAACACTCCCAAACATCCTCCAATCATTCTCCAATGCCCTAGTTATTCTTTCCTTTCTCCCCCCTGATGAACAAGCTCTGAAATAGCAAATACTTCAACTAACAAACACTTAACCAAATAATTAGCCCTGTAAAGACAGGTAAGTGAAAGCTTTTTCCTGATTTTGATTTTAGTGACCATTCTGCAACACTTCCTTCTCCCACCTTTCTACAGCTCCTGAAGAAATAGGATGCAAAGAAGTAACAGACCAGAATAACAAAGCAAAAAACTCAGAGATCTGGCCTGAAAACCCCCTGTCTCACGGAAATAGGAAAGGGCTGGCAGTGCAGTGACTCTTGTAACTCCATTGCCACTGAAGGAGCACCTTGAGAGCATGTCCTCCAAACTTCCTTCCATCAGTAAGGAAACAGCAGAAGTTATGCTGAGGAAGCTGATGTACTTGTATCCTGTTTCAGATAGTAACAACTGTTGGGACAACTTTCCCCTTGCCAAACTCATGAGGAACAGAATCCAGAGAACCTTTGGCCAAGTAGAACCTGTGTGTTTAATTTGTATATGAAATTTTAAAAAATTCCCAGCCTTTTTGATGAGAAAATACTTGGATTCCCCAGCAGAAGTGAGATTTGACAAATATTTGGACTATTGGTTTCCAAACTGCATTTATGGAGTATCACTGCAAATGAGCAAGGCAGCCAGAGGGGTGTGCAGGACCATGCTGAACACCTCAGCAAGCTGTTTACCTCTGCCAGGATGGGCTCACGTGTCTTTGAGATTACCCCTCATTCAAGGGAATGGAAAACTGCCCTTAGACTGCTGGAGGCAGTGGGAATCTTCTGGGAAAATGTGGCATTTGCTTGCCCAGCTGTTATGCTCCATGCTGGGCACTTCCTATGAGCCGCTGCCAGAGCAGCACTTGGGGCTGGATGGTGATTTGATGTGTCTGTCACCATTCACACATTCTGAAATCATCAGGGACAGTTTTGACTGCAATATGGGAAGCATATTAAACCCTGTGCTTTCACAAGGCTAGATGGACCGTGTCTACCCCTCAGGAGACTTCCCCGGGCTTTCCCCTCGGCATTCACAATTTTCAGTTTCACACTGCGAAGACTTTGCAGAACCTGTGACGTGGCCTCTGCTGCCTCCCCGTGGGAGACAATTTGATCACAGGACATGAGGCTGGCAGGGCACCCTGCCTGCCTGGTCCTGCACCCAGCTGCCCCACGGCTGGAGGCCCAGAGCACCCATCCCTCTTGGGACCCTCTCTCACCGGTGCATGGTGAGGGCTTCGCTGGGCCGTACACCACATGGGCTTCAAAGCAGGCCAGCCGTTGCTGGGTCTGCTCTGCTGTGGTACAGGAGAAGCCAGGCTCTGGAAGATGCTTCTCTGACCAGCCCTTGGGATGTCTCTGTTCCTCCCACAGCTTTATGCCACCTCAGACCCACCCTTGCATAGCCTGCTCACATCTCCTCAGCTTAGGCCAGGACTTCTCCAGGCCCTAAGGACATGGAGCAGACGGGTTCCCTGCCTCCTTGCTGCAGCTCTCCACACACGAAGGCTCCCAGCATGCCTCCTTCGAGAATGAACAATGAAATCCCTCTCCAGTCATAGTTAAAATTATGTTGTTATGAGGGTACTTCAAGACTTCAAAATGCATTTTTTAATTAATACATATTTCAAATGAGGTGTGTTTTTTAAAATTTGGAAAACTTGCACCATATGTACTCTTGCTTTTTAATAGTGATTTGGGTTAATTTTGTTTTAAAATCATTATCGTATTAAAAATTAGTAAGTATGGGGAGAGCATGTTCATCTTCTAGGCTTTTTCCCTAGAAAAAAGGAAATGTCTTTTTCCCTTTTTCCCAGCTACCTGCACTGATGAGCGGGAAGCCCGGGCTTTGTTCAGCGTTCTCCGTCGTTCCCAGCGGTGAATGGAGTCCTGCACTTCCACACTCAGCTGCCGCGTGACAGTGATTTTGTCATAGTTCTTGATGTGCTCCAGTGCCCCATAGGTGGTGGTTAAATAATAAGAGCCTGCAAAAGGAGAAGATTTTGTATGAACACTACAGGTCCAGGGCTGACTTGCTGGAGAGCAGCTCTG
>VZSC01012813.1:519663-543093 GCA_013398225.1 Steatornis caripensis | reverse complement strand
AGGTCCCTTCCAACCCAAACCATTCTGTGATTATATATATTTAAGGTATTAGTGAATGACAGTGTTGTAAAGCAGTGGGCAGTGATTGGAGAATAAATGGTGGGGTGAGTATGCACTGAGTTGACACATCTTCTTCCAGCTGGGAACGAAGCACCTTCCTCTGGGCTTAGCTGGCAAAACCACCTGTGTTGTCACAAGGATCCCAGCTAGAATCCATACTATGACAACTGGGAGGGCATACAATGGCAGGCTGGAAAATTCCATAAGTGGGTAAGTACATACTTGTGTCTGACCAGAGCTTGGCAGAGAAAACAGGCGATGTTGGAGCAAGCAAGCACAGCAAACTGTTTTAACGGAGCTATTTCTGCCGGTTCTTTAAGGGCAGGGATGAAAGTTCTGCTCAGTAAGCAGGAAAAACAGGGAAATCAGAAGAGGGGGAGAAAAAAAAGTGTAGTTTATCCTTGGGAAAATAAACTGAACTACAACATGTAAAAGGGAAGAATGAGTCATACTCATGGTTAAGCCAATGGGAGTTATGCCAGGGAGATGGTCAAACTGTTCACCCACCAAAAAGACCAAAGTCATCTTGGGTACGCACAGCAGGATGAAGAGCTGTGTGTGCCTTGGGGCCAAAAGCAATGTCTGCTGTAATCCTGCCTTCTTAAAATGCCAAGAAGTGGTCACCTCTGCAGGCTCTTCTTAACAGGAGAGCCTCTGTTCAGGGCCCAGGGCGAGAGCTCCACATATTTGTGCACGTGTGCTCTGATCCACAAATGTCTCATACACAGTAGATGCTATTTAAAATGTTTTTTAGCAGTGAGTAAGCAGCCGGAAGTGTTGACACATTCCCTGTACTTAAAAGTAAAAGGTAAAAGAACACTTTGACTGCTGGCACCCCGAGAACCTTATTCTTGATAGTGGTAAATATAATGGTGAGAATATGCTGGACAAGAGGAAAAGGGCAATGCTCAGAATATGTCTGGGTATTTGTCTGCTTTTGCCATATGTGTATGTTGATATGTGTGTAAACATACCTTACAGAATCAGAATATGCAGCAATATGGAAGATGTTACCGACACGCGTATATAATGTATGGTATTACATACAGAAACTGTTCGTTAAATGAACGCTAAGATTGTGAAGTCAGGCACTCAAAGCGTAGGAAATGCCAGAATTAGATTTGCCTGCACAACCTTAATTCATCCCCTTGGTGCATATGCATTATGATACAGTCTTTAATTACATGATCACATATCAGACCGTTGAAATGGTGGTGCTGACAGAAGGAGAAGATATTCAATATTTTTTTAAATCCTCATTGTTTGTGTGGCCCCGTGACTCCTGCACGCATTCAAACCCCATCTCAAAACCAGCAATTTCATAATACTATTGGTATAGTAAATACATGTGAAAATGGATAACTTCCTATGGACTTCTCTGTGATGATTATTACTACATTATCTGTATATTGTGAAGATGTTAATTGATTTTCACAACATCCATCTTGATCGTATTGTATCCACTTTACAGATAATGGGATTAAGTTTTTGAAGGGGAAGAAAACAGCCCAGTTCACTCAACTCCTACCTGTGTAGCTACAGTCTACCTAAATCCTGGCAGCGATCCAGTTCACTTGTCTGCCTAATTCCATTTCTTTGTCTGAGAGATTCCTGGACCACCTGAAAGTGTTTGAACCCACATACCCCAGAGAAGTGCCCTTGTCACCTGGCTTGGGGGAACCCTGAGGGAAAAGCATTTTCTACACTTCCAAAGCAAAGCTGCTGTGCATTCAGGAGGCAAGAGCCACATGGCAAGCCAGGCACCACGCTGGTCTGGCCACAGGCTAGTAGAGGGACTGGGCTTTCAGTGGAGTGGTAGATCCCGGGTAGGTACAGGCACTTAGCCTTTTCTCTTAGTTTCCCATGATGATAACCGAAGAGAAGGTATCTAGCTCAAGCAGAAATAGTCATCTCTGAAGGTGTCTGCTCAGTCAGTGGAGAGAGGGAAATGCAGAGTTTTGTTGGGCTAGACTTCTCCCTCCAAGTCTTCAGAGGTACCCCTCTGTCTCCATTGGATGTGTAGCGAAGCTAACTGCTGGGATAGGCTTATAAATGCATCTAGGTCAGATCCAACATTTCAAAGTGTTATCTCCACTTTATTATAACTGCTTGTGTCTTTAAAATACAGCATCAGTTGACTGCAAAATACAGCATCCACAAGTATATGTTCAGGTGTATCAGGTCAGAAAGTGGGGCATGTACAACTAAGGGCTTGCTGCAAAGATTTTTGAACTCCTGCAAAACCGTTCCCCTTTTGGCTTGCAGATCTCTGCTGCCTTTGATTCTCATGTTCCACTACCTAAAATGACTAAGTTAGTGGTCCAGCAGGCAACTTTGTCTTTAAGTATGCAACTCATGTTTGTTCTCAGAGCTGGCTCTTCTTGGGTGATAGCCTTCTAGAAAAAATTGAGATGTGATCATCTAATTAGAGAGCATCACAATGCATATGCACAAAGACTGAGTTTTAGCTCATGCTTTCAATGGCTAAATTAGGAATGATCGTACGATCTTAAGTATAGTATTTTGTAATTAAGTATAGCATTTTGTTGACTGCTCACTTTTATTCAGCCTTTTTTAACCAGAGACTTTTTATAATGCAAGACTGAAAAATAAGAATATCCTCTGGAGCTCCACTGCCCTCTTCCTCTCAGTTAAGTTGTCAGAGGAACGTTACTTATAGATACTCAGTAGAGAACACTGTGACCTGAGCTGGAGGAGTAATTGCTTGTAGTAGGATATTACTACTGCACACACTGGCCATAAAGAGATGTTTCTACTTGTAGTTGTGGACACTAGAAGATGCACTGAGTCGGTCAGAAGTCCAGCAGTTACTCCAGGTTGTGTGCATAGCATCTTTCGGCAGCGCTGATGCGTTCTGCAGGGCACTCTAGCTTACTTTTGTCTTTCTCATCTTCACCCGTTCTTCTTGCTCCTTTGCTCTTGCCAGCCCCTGTTGCTTCTTTTTTCTCAGTGTTGCTTTTCTGTGCTTTAGGTCTATGTTTTGTATCAGGTTGCTTTGCCTGTCTTTACAGTTTCAAAGCAAGTGGAGGGGCGTGAGGTTTCACTGTCTTCCTGGTGCTTTCCAGTGCTAACACCTGGGAGCACCTGATGACTCAGAAGAGCTGCTGGAGGAGAAGCTTGTGAAGCCTTTGGGGTGAAGCAGGTGGGCACAAGAAGGGTGGCATGTAGAGCTGTGTAGGATGGAGCATGCCCAACGTACCAGGCTGTTCCGTCTGTTAAGCTGATTTTCAGCAGGTCTTTTCTGTATATGGGCAAACTGAGAGCCCCCTCTTCCCTAGGGTTGGACAAAGTTCAGGTGGGTGATAGAAAAGGGCAAGTCACAAGGGTCACATTCTCCCAGTCATATTTCAAGGTCACGCAAGAATGGTTTAAGCTAAGTCCCTTCACAGCCAGGGTGACCTAAGAAAAGACGTGTGTCTCAGGTCATGAATGGTAAGGCATTTAGCCGTAGTAGTTCAGTTTCCCAGGTTTTATATTAGTTGTTGTGGTGGCATTGGCTGCTGCGTTTTTCTTAATACAAGATATATTTTATGTTAGGCCAACCACAATTGGCAGTGTGGCATTTCTGAGGAACTGGTGGTAAAGATTTGACCAGCAGTGGTGTGCTTCCTACTGATACTTGTAGCAGATATCTGGGGAAAAATGCAAAATACCTAACAAAGGCTTTGCAGCATAGGTTGGAGACAATTCTTTCTTCTGAAGAGGACTAGTGCAGAGGTTTAGTGAATTACTCTAAAATTTCCTTTGCCTTTTACTGTGGGGCTGCTTGTGCTGCCTACTTGCGTGTACCACAGTTGCTGAAGTAAGAAATCCTGCTTTGCATTCAAGGAAGCAGATTTTCATGGCTGCACCTGGAAAAACTCTTGCAGCTGAAATAAGCAACATCATCGGCAATATCAATTTTCAAAAATAATCTGTATTAAACTATTGTAATTCAAGTTTGAGGTATGTAAGGTGCAGCCATATTTGGAGGTTTTAGTCGGCCTGTTCTGTTGGTGATTATATACTGCAAGGAGGGATGAGGATTTGCTGCTTTGCCAGTTTTAATAGAGGCGAGGTAACTAATTCGATTCTGGTTACTCTCATCATGAGTTGCTTGAAGGTGTTCAAATTTGCTTATGAAATAGTCCCTTCTGAGCTCAGGAGATGGAAATGAGACACTAAAAGGCTTTCTTGAAGTGCTTCCATGTTTCTCAGCTCAGAACATCACATTTGATATTAATATTAGGTACTGAGGCAAAGTCATCAGGTAGAAAAAGGAGGAAATGTAGAAATAGTCATTTTCTTGTGTGTTTCCTCAGGATGCTATTTTGAGGCTTTAAAAAAAATTCATGCTTTGCTGATGAGGCTGCTGTAAACTGGGGAAGTGGCAGATGTAATTTAAGTCCCAGGGCTCTGCCCTAGAAGAGGTCCAATACTGGCAGCATACATATTGCTTATATGAAAGCGAACAGATGGATACATTTGGTCAATTCTGCCGGGTTCATATGGAAACCTTCAGAATTTTTCTTACAATTTTGAGTGGTATACTTAAATCTGTTATCTGCTGAGAGTCTGTACTTCCTGGGATGGGTGCTTTTGTAGCTTTGAGCAGGGACATTGCCGTACTGCGGATGTCTTCAGATCAGATATGTTTATCTGTCTGGTGGAAGTCTCCCTGCAGCCCCCCCACCCCATACTCCAGGATGAATTCAGCTACTGGAGGAGTGAGCTGTATTTTTTCAGCTTCTGTGCCATGAGGACTGTCAGCTGAGTCTTAATCATGGAGTTATTACTGGTAGTGAAAATGCAAGAAAGAGAAGAAATCCAGCTAGCTTTTCAGATGCTAGATTGATTACAGAGGCACGTTTTGGTTATTGTTGGGGTGGGGAGGAGATGGGGAGAACAAAAACATCGTATTTTCTTTAATTAAGAAAAACACTAATTTTCTGATACTAATTCATGCTGAATTCTTGCTGACAGTTTTTGATGTTTCCCAATTCAAAACAACTGAAAACAATCAAGTGAAGGGAGAAGAATGGAGAATCAAAGAGGAGGGGTGTAGCTGTATTAGAAGAACGCAGCCTGAAGTGTTAATGTTTAGTTGGGGGCTGTGGGGGAGGTGAGATTAATCTGTAATGCCTGGAATTAGTTTGTTTTGAGTGTCCTCATAGTGTGTGTGCACCTGTGTAATGATCTAATATGTTATCTATAGTGTTAAGGGAAGAACTGATGTATGACTAAATCATTCTAAAAACCTATCATGCGGATACGCCAGCATCTATATTGTCATCTAGCTATCTATATTGTCATCTAGCTATCTTTTTTCAGGTGTATAGCATATAAAAATATATACATCAAGTATTTAGATGCTATCAGTGACAACTCTGTTCAGCATTAAAGTTCTTAAAGAAACTCGCTCTTGCATTTCGAATCATGTAAGGAATAGGATACTTTTATCAGAAAGTTTTAGCTTTAAAGCTTTCCAGGAAAGCTGTAAACAAAGCAGAAAGAAAAAGGAAATCTCTGATATTAAAAGCATGTTTCTATGAAGATTGCAGTTGTGCAAGTGCTCATTTCTCTCTCTTTTTTTTAAAAGAAAAATATTCTTTGAACCATTAGCAACAATAACTTTCATTGAAGATGGGGCTTAGAGTAGAAGCTGAGCTCATTGGGANAAAAGGAAATCTCTGATATTAAAAGCATGCTTCTATGAAGATTGCAGTTGTGCAAGTGCTCATTTCTCTCTCTTTTTTTAAAAGAAAAATATTCTTTGAACCATTAGCAACAATAACTTTCATTGAAGATGGGGCTTAGAGTAGAAGCTGAGCTCATTGGGAGAGAGAAAGAGGGCTCGAATTTGACAAAATAATTTCTTCTCTATTCCTGTCATCCGCTTGAGCTGCATACTTCTTACAAAAACAACTCCACCTACTGTTGTAGAAAATGGCCATCTCTTGGTGTCTTCTTTGGAGGTTTTGTTTTGATAATGCTAGTGCCAGTTTGGGGGATTAACATGAATAACCCTATCAAATTTTGTTAAGACGTGGTACCAATACAGAAAGATCCATGCATGCTATTTAAAGTACACTTGTTAACAGAGATTTAACAGTCATTTCATTCTCCACTGTTCATCGCATTCACACATGTGGGATGGGCATTAACAGACCGAGCTACATCTTTTCATTGCAATTCTGCAGCAGTGTCTCCTTGCAGGAATATTTTATGTAGTAATAATTTTCTTCCTATTACAGACTTTCTAACTATGTTAATGGCAGTAGACTGGCCACAGAGACATTCGTGAGAACTACCTTTGCAGTGACATTTAAACAATTTATTTGATCTTGCTTTAGCATACCTGCTCATGCCTTTTTTCACTCCGTTGCTGACCTTAGGAGAACTTTGTGTGTAATCGTGGGTCTTTCAATCACATTTAACTTAACAAAGTGGTATGCAAATTTCTGTAATATGTCATTTCTGAACTCTTTGGGATTTGCAGTGTACGCTATCAGGCGGATACCCCTTCAGTGCATGGGCATATTTGAGTAGCAGGTGTCCAGCAGCTCCAAGGCCAGTTGCAGAAGGCAGTGTGGCTCACCTGAGGGTGCTCTCTCTTAGGGGTATGTGATTGTTGGGTGTGCCTTGACTTACCCAAAGCAGGAGGTGCTGTCAATACCCATTTTTTTTTTGTGTGCGTGTATGATAGTCTTTCTCTGCTCTGCTTTTTCCATTGATGGCAAGGGGGAAGTTCTATACATCTTTCATGCTTACCATGTTGCGTTGGTCACCTTACTGTCGTTTAGAGAAATTGGAAGTTGTGGATTTGTGGCTGTGAAATGTGTTACTGGTGTGGGAGTGCTCTTGGCTGAAAGCCTAAAATTAGGACTTCTGCTTTGTGTGGGGGTGTATCCTGTCCTGTGCTTGGTGAAGCTTCTCCCATACTGGACTATGTGTAAGACTGCTCTTAGTATGAGAAAGGTTCAAACCAATTACCGCTGGCACCCTAGCTGTTAATGCTTGTATCAGTTTGTATCAGGATCAAAAGTCCTAGTGTAAAGTGGTGTTACAAAACCATCCAAGCCAAAACCAGGGTAACTGAAAGGCAAGAAATTAACTGAAGTAATTGGCAAAAAATACATTTGTCAGCCTCTTGATTTCTAGTATAATTCATGGAAAGGAATTCTGTGAAATTTTAATTCTGTGACAAGAAAAAACATAGTATCACCGATTAATGTTTACGTTGACGGGATCATTCTAATTTGTTAAAAATAAAAACCTTGGACACTGGCATCATAGAAATGTGTGTACGTGGGTTACCTGCTGTATTATGTCTCCTGTCTGGGGAACACTTGAAGCATGTGATTAACCTCTTCAATTTCTGTTGAAAATTTTTTTTTAAACCAAAAGATAAGCCCACATGTTTTAAGTTTGTCTTTTCATAAGCATTTGTAGAATGAGGTGCAACTTACTCTGCTGGTTATATTTTATGCCTTTCCATTTCCTAATCCTGGTCATGAAAACAGAGTTACTGCCTCAAAGTTATGTGAAAAGCAAGCTGGTTGCTTGGATGGGTCATACAGCTGGCCTTAGCGTGTCTTTGTGCACAATGTTTTGTTACTGCGTTACTGAACTGGATTCTTTGTCCACACGTAATAGCCTGCCTACAAATGATAATAATCACGGTACGTGTCACGCTTCGTTCTCTACAGCACTGAAGCTCCTCTGTTGAAGGGGAAAATTCAAAGCAATCATCAGTTCTCCTAAAATTGTCAGTTTTGGTTTCCATGTTCATACCAATTTAGTATCTGAGTCTGATTTTTCCATTATCCTGCATCTTATGTACAGCTATGGCTTGCTCTTGGAAATGAGTAGTCCGAGGATAAGACAAGGGAAAAATCAAGCTTTCTGTCCTTGGGGTTAAGGAAGTTATATGTAGTTCAACTTTCTCAAGTGACAACATTCATTAGGCTGTTACTACAGATATCTGTATGTAGGCACAGATAAGTTGGTATTTTCTGGGCACTTCCAGTAATAAAATCCTAAATCAGTGTTTACAGAAGATGTTTAAGCTTTTTTTAGTGATCCCTTTGCATGTAGCTTTCCTTTAAAATTCCTTCACGGAAATGTGCAGTCCCAGAGAGCTAAACCAAGGTTCCACCATGAGGTTCCTCAGACATCCTTCTTTTGCCGCCTTCCTTTGGACGTGGGTGTGGGTCCTACTTAACTTGTACTCAACCTGTGTCTGTGTTCTGGGTGCTCCCATCTGGGCTCTGTGTTAGTACCAGATCCACTGTTGCTGTGCGAAGAGCACCTTAGCCATCTCTCTACTGAAAAGAAAGGAAATAAAACATAGAGTTGAAGATATGAGTGTGGGGAGGGAGGAGATAGTCCTTTCCGTTTATTTCCTTACGTGATTTTTGTTTTGCTTTTTTGGTTTAGTTTTATTTGTTTGGGCAAGTTTCTTGCCATTTACCTTTGCATTTGCATTTCCTATTGATTGGCAATTTTTAAACTGTTTATTGTGCTCTTTTGTTTAGCTGTTCAAGAGCTAAAACAAAAGCCACCAGGCCCTGTGAGGGACACATTTGCATGCGGCGAGCGTTGCCCGAGGAAAAAGTAATTGCTAATGCATATTTATGTGGCACAAATTTGCCATTTGTTTATGCATAAAATTATCAATAGTGCAGGGCGGCCCAGCCGTAGAAAATGGTGACCTTTTTAGCTTAATAAATAGAAATCAGCTGTTATTGTGAAGAGATCAGCCATTTATTCTGTGTTGAGGGACACTGTCGGGAAAACGTAGATTGGTGCCGGCAATATCATTAAATGGAAGGCCAGTGACCCTTTCGGTATAGTCTATTATACTTTATCTAATAGGGGATAAATGACTCTGGTTGGCAAATAGATTAAAAAAAAAAAAAGGCGAGAAAAGGAAAAAAAGAAACCCCAAACCCACACACCATCCTTCCAGACTTCTCTCTCATTGCTCAGCTGTATGAACAGGTAGATACTGAGGAGGTAATCTTGCACAAGCTGGCTGGTATTTTCCTAGCGGAGAAGTGACATTAAAAGCAAACCAAAAAACCAACAACCCCCCCCACCAAGCCCACCTTGTGTAGACTAGTTTTGACTGTTTTGGAGTGGGGAAAAACAACCAGAGCCAGTCTGTGATTCTTCCTAGTTCATGCTATCAACAGGAATGTTCTGAAAGGCCCGTACATGGATTGGATTTTGGCTTGTAAAATTAGAACTCCTAGTCTGAAAGTAGGATGTAGAGTCTCTTCTGAAGACAACAGGTTTTCAAAAAGTTATACTTTTTTTTTAAGTGCATTCAATTTTTTAGGAGTAGATACAAGATTGTCAGATTATACCTGAAGACACGGTAATAGTTTTCTTTTTGGTGCTCCACTACTCCACCTCAACCTTCATTGGCAGACTTAAGACTTGGGGAGTTGAAAACTAACAGCCATAAGCCTCAGGAAGTTCTTGTGAAAATGAAAGTATACGCAGAAAACCTCATCTTTCTGTGTTTCTCTTGCTCTGTTCTCTGTAGTGCACTGCACCGTATGTAACTGGAAGCGGCTTTACCAACCCCACTGGTGAAATGTGGAGAGGTGTGAGTCACAGTGACTGTAAATGGTTGCGTTTTCTGTGCGCACTGTGTGGTGGGCTGGGCGTTTGATTTTTTCAATTTAATTTTAATTTTTTTAATCCCTGAGAAAGATTCAGCAGATGTTTGCCACAGCAGTATTTTACTTTACAAAGGCTGTGTTAGATTATGAGGGCGCCTTATCTGCATACCTAGCCCGGTTAAGCGAGATGAGATCCCACCTGCCGCCACCGTGGGACTGCCGACCTTCAGAGGATCATGGCTGGCCTCTGCCCACCCTTCTCCCTTGTGCATTCAGAAAGTCCTGCTGTTATTCTGTGCTGGGGAAGGGCTCGTCAGAGTCATTTTGGGCCTTTGCTCTGTTTGCTTCCTAAAAAACCTATCACAAGCTAATGTTGTCATCATGACAGAAAAGCCACCACAACGTTTGTCACCGAGTGGTGTCTTCCTGATGGCCTCAGTAAAGAGGCAAAGGGTTGAACAGGACAAAGGAACTTGCAGATTGCATCGGTGGAAGCCTCTTTGAGGCAGGGTTGTCTAGGGATGATGGTATGGAGGTTGTAAGTAGAGGTGGGACTTCTGTCTTTGAAGGCTGTTGATCTGTTTTCACCACTATTAAAATTCAAGGAAAGTTTAAAAAAAAATAATTTTAGTAAAATATAATAAAATACATACAAATTAGTGTAGGATTTATTATACAGTATATGATGCATTACTCTATAATAATGTTGTAGAAGTCTTCGTAAGAATATGTACTACAGTTTGAGACTTCTTCATACCTAAAATTTTCTCTCATATTGGGACAGTTTTTGTTCAGTCTCCTGTTTGTGCTTTTCCATGCATTCAGCTCTTGTGCACAGAGCTCTTGCTTGCTTCTGGAATGCTGCCCTTGCAGCATATCCTCCCAAATAATGGTCTGATCGTCCTGTGACCTGTCTGCATTGTCCCGGGATCTCATCCGAAGTAGGAGTGAATGGAGTCGGGGGTGTTCTTTTCTCAACTCCCGGTGCATGTCTGCTGTATTAATAATGTGTTGGTTAGGGAAGGAAGATAAAGGACAAGTTTTATATTATGCAAATTAGTTGGTGAATGTTTAATAAGATAACAAAGTTACAAGAGTTAAGCAATTTATATTTTCTGTCTCTTTGAGATGCTGGTAACCAGATAGTCTGATAGGTCCTGCAGATCTTGACTTTTCTTTGTAAAAGGAAATTTTGGTGACTTGCCCTCACTGAAGACTGACTTACCCCTCCTCCTTCAACATAGATTTGTTTGAAAAGCCCATAGAGATATTAATCTTTTTAAGAGCAGAAATTCATGTTTGAGTAAATTTCGATACAAAATATAGAGAACACATTTCTGTTTGCTCATCTGAATACTCAAAAGTAATATAGGAAATTAAGGTTTATCTTCACAAAGTTTGCCTGCATGCAGAGCTCAGTATGAACCAGGCCTGGTTGTCTTTTGAAACCTCATGCCACCAACCTGCTCTTGGTGATAGTTTTATGTGCAGCTGCTTTTCATGGAGCACCCTCAGAGCTGTAGGGTTGGCAAAGTAATTCCATAATGTTAAACCAGTAGAGAAAGTGCCTGGTTTTATATATTCAGGTTAGTGATTTCAGAATTTGGTTGGGTGTGTGTTTTGTACTTTAGAAATAAAATAATTTCCTTTTTTTTTATTCATACATATGTTTCATGCTACAAATTATTTGTTTCTGTTAGACTAGATTGATGTTAATAAATTGTAACACAGCTTAGGAACGCAAAACCTGATTGCAAGGACAGCTGCTTCACATGTGAGATGGTGTGGACTTCGGCTTGTGTGAACTTGGCGTGTCATGTCACAAGTATGGTCTCAGACTTGCTTATGCAACCGTGTTCCTGTGATCCAGCTAAACAACAGCAGTACTAGAGATTTTTTTTATCAAATCACTGCTTCGATGTGCACTTGACACAGAAAACTTATTTTAGCAGTTTTGTGACGAGGTAAACTGAGGCACAAAGCTAGTAATGGGGAGCCTATGTCTAGGCAGGGCCACCTGCGTCAAACAGCCCAGTTGTGCTCTTCCATGCAGCACTGTCACGGGCCTCTGCAGAGAGGTCCCAGCTCCTACCTCATGTGTCCCACACATGTACACTTTGTGCCACAAAACACTTCTGCCCTCTGTGCTGAAGGGCTGGGGATAAAACAGCAGCAGCCGTAACTGTAATAAGTGCCCAGAGACATCTAGGGTGCGTCGCTCTCCTGAACTGTGGAGGATGAGGTTGTGTTTGGAAAGTCACACTGTCTGATACTAGTCATTGAAGTTCTGGGGTTTGTTGTAACTGATGGAGATGCCACTCTGTCACCTGTGCAGGAAGCTCAGGTGCAGCTCAGAGAACTTCGAGGCAGGGGTCTAGCTCACTGAGTAAACATTGTGAGTAACCCTCCTACTCAGAGGGTGACAGCTGAGAGCAGAGGCAAATGCAGAAGACTTCTTGCTCCCAGTGCCATACTCGCACCGCTAACCATGCTAAACGGGCTAATCATGCAAGCATGTTAGGCTGGGTGTATAAATACAGAGTTGGTGATGTAAGTTGGCTGTTTAGACACTAAAGAGAAACAGGAATATATAGTCATATTTTCTCCTAGTTCAATCTTTGTATTGATTTATCGTGATAAGAGGTGCCACTTTAGTTCTAATGTCTACTTTTCTCTTCTATTTTTTGCTATTACATATTTCTATGGCAGCTTTTCCATGTGATATATTTTGGGTCACACATTAATTTACACCAGCCTCTGTTCTGCAAAAAAGAGTTCATGAACTAAATGAAAAGGAACGGGGAGGGGGATGTCTAGCAGAGCCCAGGCTTTTGTTTCATGTTTTGGATGTATTTTCTTTTTAAAATAAAATTGTTGATATGCATTTGCTTTTATTTTTCTAGCCTTCCTCTTGCTGATGACCGAGTTCCTGTTTGATCCTGTTTACAAGCTTCCGAAGATTGAAAATAACCCCAACTCCTCTGCATTGGGTAGGAAAACAAAACCATATAAAGACATACAGCAATTACTCTGGAGGGCTAGCAATATGGAAGAGTGTGGTATGAAGGAAGAGCTTGTGGAGAAAAAGGAGGAGGTTACTAGGTTACCACAAAAGACATTAGTGTACACAATTTTTCTCACCCACTCTTTTGGACTGGGGAGGAGGGGGAGGAGTGGGCATATATCAGCAAGTAAACAAGGATATAGTCGAGCGTGTGTGTTCCCAGAGTAGATGTTTTAAGTTTACCTATGCTTCCCGTTAGTCATTCAAGCTGCTTTGCAGTTCTATTTCAATCTATCCAAAACCCTCAAAAAGACAACTTTAAAAGATTTTTTTTTGGGTCTGGGTTGGTTTTTTTTCTTGTTTAAAACTTACTGGTAAGATAAAGATTTTTTTTTTTCCTAAATTCCTAAATTTTTCCCTAAATTACTATAAACTTGTGGATATACGTGCAGTATTTTAGTAGTGTAAGTATATATATCCCAGGTACTAAATTTTTACAAATACTTTATAAAATCACATTTCTTGCAGTTAGGGAGAGTGGATGGGGGACAACCCATTTAAATGTTGTTATTGGCCTGACGGGAGGCTCAGATAAGGTAATCTCACAGTTAATGTGGCTGCTTGATCCTGTAGTGGTCTTTGTACTTAACCTGACTGCCTTGAATGGTTTTAACTATTGCTTTAACTGTTTGCGGAATGAAGGTTTCAAAGACAAGCACCTCCTTTTGGTAGCATAGTTTTTATCTTGCTTATCTTGTTACCGTGGAACATTTGAATATGTCAAATGCTGTTGAGTGTGATGAGTTTGTTCTGGGGTTAGGCTTTACCTAGCTTGACCAGGTTGCTATCATAGTCATATGTTCTGGTGTAATTTAGTGCCTTTGGAATGGGAGTGACAATTGCTACCACACCAGGATTAGAAATGCAGCCACAGTGACAGATAGCACTTACGTCCAGTTTTCATAGGTGAAAGTGAGGAAAAGACTTGGAAGGCAGTAGAGAGCCAGTATAACTGAGGATTTAGGGCCAAATCTTAAATGACATACTGGGACAGCCTTCTCTGTTTCAGTATTATTTTGTCCACATGCAGAGGGCTATTCCGCTGTTCTTGTTGGGATAGAAATTACTAATTAAGTTTGAATGCAGGATTACACGATTGACTGATGATACTCTGGTGTAAAATAGTGCTTTTCTGCTTTGCAGTGAGGCCTTACATGCATGTATGAGATGACAGTCTAAGTCATGGTATTTGAAAATTACTTATTCAGATAAGAAAAAGTTTTATGATTCACTTTTCTCTTTCTAACGACCAGAAGTCAGTTCTGACACTCTCGTTTTTTTTCCTATTCTAAGCAAGCTTATCAAAGAAGAAATCACTAATTTACCAGCCAGTGCTTAATAATCAAGGAAGTGAAACTTCTGCTTTAGAGAAAAAAAATAAATCCTTTGCTGAGTTGCTGAATGACTTTTAAATAATAAAAGCTTGCCATGTACTGGACAACTGATTTCCTTTTATTATTATTATTATTTTTAAGGCTTTCATTCTGAGAGGGGTCACTAGCCTTTGAGAATTGAGCCACTTTGTTGACAAATCTGTCCTCTAAATTGACCATCATTAATTAGAACTTTATGCTGCAGATTCTTACTTTTTAATGTGGGTGGTGGTATCCACAAAAATGTCTAATGAATTTGATTGAAGATTATTTTAAAAGGTCTGCCACCTGTAGATAAAAATGTGCATTACTACACATGGTAATTATCAAGACTGAAGTCCGTGACATGATCCATTGACCTTCTGAAATCAAAACACTTGCAGTAAAGAAAATAAGGCACTGATTTCTCCATCTATGTTGATATAGGACATGTCTTTATGTTCAACTACATCAGTACGCTGTAATATATCTGTGGGAAAAAAGATGCTTTGGATTATGTTAGACCCAAGTTTCCCATGTTCTCCTCTACAGGCTTGTAAAGCTCTCGCTATTTTTGTATGTGCTGAGAGATTTTTTTTTTTAATCTAATAAAATAGATTGCTAAAAATATTCAGGTGTCTGAGACAGCAGCAAAACATCTCTGAGCCACCCTACAAAAATAAACTAGTTTTGTGTGTGCAGGATGAAAAAGAAAGTGTACAGGAACAGACTTCAGCTTCAGCCTTTCTATAGGGGTATTTGCAATAAGGGAGGGGAGCAATAGCTCAGCAACTGTCCTTGTAAAAATTATGAAAAGCGCTTCGATGGTCCTTTTTAAAGTCAGTTCACTAAACAGGGGCCAAAGCAAAAGCCTGAAAGGCAACTCATAGTTTGCCATTGACAACCTCAGCCCCTTGCTGCTCTTTGCAGTTGAGAACGAGCGATTCTGCATACAGTAATGGTGAGAAAAACTAAAGGGAAATAAAGGATGCGAGTGAAAGATTTTCTGTTTTCGTATGAGTACTTGGAACACCGAGCGAGTGAAGAAGCAGCAATTTTAGCTAAGCTAATGTAATAGAAGACCATTGCACCCAAACTGTCTCAGCAGAACTTCCTGCATAATTAGATTGTAAATCTTCTCAACTGAGGAGGTTTTGCCGAGGGTCAGATTGTCTAAGTAATAATCCATTCTACATAAATTAGAAGATTTGAACTGCTGGGATACATTATTACATTAGTTTTGTTTTTTATTCCTAATATAACTAAGGAGAAGAAATGCACCAATTCTTTTTCTTTTCTTCTTTTTAATTGTGTTATGTCTCTTTAGCTTTTGATTACCTCAGAAGGCCTTTCCTGTAGGTTTTTGGATTTTTCCTAAGCAATGATGATGAAGTTGCCGTCTAGGCAAATTAATACATATTTAATATACTTTAGAAAGTGATACCACAGAATCCTTTGGCCACCGGATTCTGTGATATCACTTCCTCACTGAAGCATTTAGTCAGAGATGCTGCTGTTCTTTTTGTGCTGCTGAAGTTTTGCCTCCCGCTATGACCCCCTTGTTCTGCAAAGAATAGAATTGCCATCTTCAGGGTAAGAATTAATGGATGAAAATTTTCAAGTAACTAGTTTACAGCAAGCAGGCTTCTAAGTTTTTAATTCAGTTATTTTCTTTGAGAAAAAGAAGGTTGTGGGTACTTGACATGCATATGCAGCTGTATGTAAAAGTGATGGGGTAAATCCTGAGGTCATCATTTGGGCAAAAATCACCATTGACACTTCAGTATTTGATCTGCTCGAAGAAAGCAAAGTTCACAGTGTAGCACAGATTAACTTGTGTGGACTTGTTGTCAGTGATTTATTTTTTTGTTTGTTTCACATTTGACTTTCACTATGAAATGGAGGAGCGGCCAACTCTTCAGGAGAGCCTTTTGGAGTTACACCTTTTGGGCTGGGCTCTCGGGGTGTCTGCGTACACTTTGCCGATGCTAAAAACCAGAGAGAGATGTGGAGTGGCCTGTGGAAACTCTCACGGTGCCACAGGCTCCCAGTTTCTGGGGCTACTTTGGGCATGCGCCAACTCCACAGTCTCCTTTAGGTGCACGTGTTAGAGATCTAGACTTGCACAGTGGCAGTAAGTGGTGGCAGGATTGCAAAACAGACTTGATCTAGCTCCACAATGGGTTGTCGTTTTGTTCTTGTTGTATCTGCAAGTGTTGAGAAAAATGTAATATGAGGAAAAGGTTGGCTTCTGTTGTTAGTCATGTTTTTAAATAGCTCTGTTCATACTGAAAATTCCTATGTAATATGATAGGTTTCTCCTCCTCTTTAAAAAAAAAAATTATCTAGGATGGGGGAGGTACTGAACTCCCTATTTCCTGTCTACTTCCTGTGATCAAGAGTAGAAAAATTAAAAAATGGAATAGATAATTCTGTATTTTCAAATACAGGAGTATTTTGATTACTTGAGGCCAGTTCTGTGAGCTCAGCTGCCTGGTGTGGCTGTGGTTAGTCTATTCTGCAGAGCAGTGGCAAGTGAAGGCAGAGCATAATTTTTGGTGGAAACAGTAAGTGCTCTCAAAGGTCCTGGAAAGACAGGTGCTCCCAGACTCAAGGATGTGTGGTCATCCTTCTCTCCTGCTGTGCAAAGAGCAGACTTCAATCTACTTTTTTTTATTCTCTATTGCTGTGAGACACCAATGGATAGGAAAAAGGAATAAAACTTTAGAAGACATAAAAAAAAAAACCTGTGAAAGCCCTTTGAAACTGGTATTTTGGGGAAACACCAAAGCATTCAGGTAGCCTGTGGAAACATACAAGAGCATTGGAAGTCAGGAGATAAAACATTATTTTTAACTTTCACTTAAAATCTAAACTTACTCTTGTTACTGCCATTATCATCCTTATAAGATTACTTTTACATATTTAAAATTTTACTTATTATTTATTATTTAACAGCAGGTAGCTGTGTCTTTTCTCAGGAACGTCACGTGTGAAGAAAATCAGGAATCAGACCTCAAGACTACTTTCGAGGCAGAAATAATCCAACTATTATTTCTGGTGTAAAAGGTTTGTGAATAGCATCATTTGCCTAGAAGCTGTTTTCCAACCTAATAACTCTTGGAATAATGACCTAAAACTGTTTCCGAGAGGATTAAGGCCCCTATAACTATTAGGAAGTATAAGTTTTTGAAAAAGCTTCTTTCTGATTAGTGGAGAGGTGAGTTCTGATTTAGGTTAAAGCTGCTTGCTCAGGAGTGGCGTAGGAGAGTCGGTTTCTATCTCTCTGAAGTCAAAAGTGTTGAAGTAATCCTCTGGAGAAGGATTGACTGAGGGTTGTTCTTCTTTGTATATATAATATATATGTGTATATATAGTTATTACTTACAGCTATAATGACCCCAAAGATGGTCATTTAACTGAGGTTTTAATCTATTTGGGAGGAATTTTTTAATCTTTTGCTCTAGTTTGCCTTGGGCGAAAAACGTTCAAAATAGGCTGAGATTGCAACTGAACATTTAGCTTGCTGCTTAATATTCAGTTGAACACTCTTCATTGGGGAGACTGTGGAACAGAGAGTTTATTACCTGTAATGATATTGGTGTGTTTCTAAGGTTGTGCACACGTTGTGTGGGCTTTACTCTTGTTAATAGCTTTTTTAGCTAGCGTGATCTATAAAGGGGAGGGAGGAGAAAACGTGGACTCGGGATGACTTGGGAGTATCTGCTGTATAGGGGTCAGGCATTAAGGGTTAGAGGAATGCATGGATTTGCAGCTGAATCCATTTGATAAAGAGCTGCTCTCCAAGTTGCAGTTTTAAATTGGCAAAACTCCCCAACTGCGTATCAAAATACTGGTGACAGAAGTTCACTGCAGAAAGCATGCGAATTCATACTGAAATGGCTGTTAACCACCTATTGTTTTTCACCTTCTTGAAATAACTGGAGCTAAAGCCGTGGCTTCTTGCCGAATCCCAGAAATGTCTCAGCAGATCACACCGAAGACCTGAAATCATCAGTGAGTTCAGCCAGCATTATCCTAGGGTGCCTTCATTGACAGCAATCAGGATTGGCTTACATCTATGCCAAGAACATACTCGTGTAAGAAGGTGAAATAAACATCTGGCATTAGCAAAGTTAAATGTAAACTATTTGTTTTATTTACCCGAGGAACTGTCATCACTGGTCAGTCAGGAATTTGTATTAATATGTGTATACTGTATTAAATCTGGCCTTTAGGTAAGTTTGATTTTGTGTGCGATTTTAAAGGTGGTTTAGCAGGCCTTCTCACGAATAAGGTTAACACTAAGATTTGGCTGTCAACTGAGTTGTTGCAAAAGACAGGGCCAATTTTGTGGGACACTGAAATCCATCTTAAAAAAATGCAAAAGGGATTTAATCAGTGATTGTACTTAACGTGCAGCTGAACTGGGCCCTGTTTTGAAAAAAATCACGCTAATTTTTCCATTGGTTGACTATAGCCACAATAGAGAAAGGCAAATAAATGTTTGCTGATCAGATCTATGGCCAAATTCTTATTTCTGATGCAGGATGCACAGTGCCAAAAATCTGATGCATATGCTTAGGAAAGATTTTTCTGGTTCTATATGTGCTATAAATACATTCCACATGGCTTTATACAAAGCTCTCTGTTATTTCAGTAAATCACAAGCTACTAAGCCAGAACCAAAGAAGGTGAAGCTCTGAATAAAATTCTTCAACGTTTTGTGACTCTGAAACTGTGTTTTAGGGTGTATTTATTCCATTAATTTGTGGCTTTGATGGTCTTAGTTGGGTAAGTATTGAAAAGATACGCAAAATATAATGGGAAATGTTTTCACAAAATTCCCTTGTTGCAGTTAAGCTAGTAGGCAGAAGAAAATTCCTTTTTATTTTCAGTATTCTAGGGTTTGGTTTTAAATGAGAATGTATAGTTTTATTTAAAATAAATTGTTTAAGGAATACTGTTGCCGAAGATGTTTTTTGATGTGACCAGGTTTGGCAAAACTGCTTGCCTAATGTTAATATAAGTCTCTTTTGTGGGATTTTAGAGGGGAAAAAAATCTGTGCTCCCTCCACTCGCAGCTGTGGGACTGGAAGTGTGGTTGTGCAGTATCGTCTTCCCAAGCCCCGAGGCAGGTCTGTCTGGTGGCCTGGGAGCTCCTTGGAGTGCCTCCAAGCATCAGTAAAATGAAGTCTGGGTATTGCCTAGTTGGCTTCCCTTTTTTATATAAGGACTTCGAATTTCCGCATTATAATTAAAAGATAAGAAGAGAGAGAAGATTTAGCTGCAGAGGTAAACCTAAGCAGTAAATTAGAACTGCAGAGATATTTTCCCTGTTGCAGCAACAGGTTGCTCGATTTCCTCCACGCTTTTTTTTTTAAACCGCCACTATATATTCAGGCACCAGAGTAAAACAAAGTTAAAAGACTGAACACTTTCCCCTCTCTGCCCCAGCCACAGCAGCGGCTTGGTGTTTCCAATGAAAAGTGCTGTTTTGTTCTCAAGATTGGTGATACGAATACATTATCATCCCATTCAGTTTCTCTGTTCCTTGCTCCTAGACTCAGGATCATGCCACCTTACTGTACCTTTTCCACGTATGTGAGCTCTTATGCTTTCTAGCATTGCAAATCTGGGAGAGTACACAGAGTCCTACTTCTTGCCATGCATCGTCTGTGCAGCAACCAAGTAAATGCCGAGCATAAGGCAGACTGCAGTTGCTGCTTATACCTTTGTAACAGCGGTGGAGACGACAGAGTTTGGGAATTGACAATTTTGGGACAACTGTAGTGCGTAGTATGGTCATGGGAAGCGTTCGGGGGGGGAGGGGTGTCACGTGGAAGACTAGCACGGGCGCAGTGATTGCAAAGCTGGGCTTTGGGGTCTCGTACTGGGGTCTTGGCAGCCACAGTTGGAGCAAGCATTCTGCATCCCTTTCCTCTGGTAGGAGGAGGAAGTGAGCATCAAATAACACTGATATCCTGCAGCTGCTTTTTGGTCAACTTCTGTAAACTTAGATGAACGAAATAAAACGTGAAGATGGTATTTTTTTCAAAACAGTCCGGTGTTTTGTGCCTTCAGAGTCAGGCACATGGTAATGTCTTGACTGACAGTTGGGAAGTGCTGAGTCCTCACGCTTGGAAAACTAGGCCTCCTGCAGCATCTCAAGTGGGGTGCCCCAAAGTGAAGCACCCAAAGCCTCCAGCTGCTCCTGAGTCATTGGATGTGATCCCTCGTAAGGAAAAGGCAAATGGGGGTCCAGGAACTGGAAGCTGAGATGGGAGAGCCAATGGCTTCCGATTTTCTGCACCTTTGAAAGGGTTAATGCTGAGGTGCTCCATTGTATTAATGATGGTTGTCTCTTCGCAGAGCCCATGAGGCTCTTTCAGAGGCCTCTCAAAACAATGAGTGCAGTGAGGCTGTTCTGTCTAATTACTCCAAGACAGGGATACTAAAGAGGAATTAATGACAGTTGACAAGTGCAATTAATAATTATAGCAAAGCTGGGAGTCATGCAGCAGGCAGATGACAATAACAGGGTAACTGTACATGACAGCTTTCATCCGTTCCTCCCCCCCTCCCCGCCTGCTTCTTCTTTCTTTTACCCTTTAATGTGAGCTACTGCATGCAGCCGGGCCACACCATGTGCAGACAAGGAATGAGAAGGCGCTGAGATCTAGTCACTTTAGTTAGTCCAATTTCTAACCTGTCCCCTCTGCCCTGGTCTCTCCCTTCTAAAAAAAAAAAAATAAAATTTAAAAAAATGAATAACTTACCCAACAGCACCAACTTAGCAGCACAGGCTTCTGTAAGCTTTCATGGTCAGGTGTTGACAAGACTACTTAAAATTCATGTTGGGAGATTGGAAGGAGAAGGGGACAGGGAAAGGCAGCAGCAAGCTGGAGTTGAAGTGGGATTTCCATATCAAAGGCCAGGCCTTTGGCTCTGAATGGTAATTAAAGTACCCAGATTTCATCTCCTTGGTCAGCTCATGAAAAGGAAAAAAAAATTAGAGAGAGGATTTTTTCACTCCCTTTAGACTACAGTACAGCAAGCAGTAAATTAAATGAAAGTTGAGCTAAAAGGTGCCTAACGCTTCAATCTTTTGCATCTAATAGAATCTATGATGTTTTTAAAGCATTTATTCAGTTCACATCTTCATCTTGCTGTGATTATAAAGGATATCATGTCTGCTTACATTTATTGGGCACGCATCTTGGCCTTCCCAGGGTTGTAAAAGGATTTCACTTTGCATTATGTTGCTGTTGTGTTACAGCCTTTTGGTGTGTTTTTTTTTAAAAAAAAAAAAAGGAGGAGGGAGAGTGTGAAAAGGAAGAAAAAAGCTCACTTCTGTGTAATTTCTAGCTGGTTGTTGTAGGAACCACTAGCAGTGAGAACCAAATAAATGCAAATTTAATGAGGCATGGGGAACTAGTAATAAGTTACAACAGCCCCTCACCTTGAGGTCGCTGGTGCAAACCTAGACCATGGCACTATTGAAAGTGGCCACAAACCAGCATTCACATGGCGGTAAATGTGCAATGTTTTGTCACCTTGGTCCAGTTACTAGTGGATGTGTAGTGATGAAACGAAAGCCCTGCTTGCATTTGCTGGTAGTCCCTCTTCAGGGACAAGAACTGCATGCTCTCTGGATTTCCAGCCCTTGGCATGGGTCATGTTCAAGTCAGAGTTATGCTGTAATGTGCAATGTCTCGCTCTGAGCTCCTTGTTGGCTGTCCTGGTTCCAGGTGTCCTGTAGACATGCTGAAGTCTCCAGTCTCTGGAGCTGTCCATCTGGCCTTTCACCGCAAGCAGGTGAACACCCAAAGCCTGAGAGTTTCACCAATACCATTGGTGTCCTGATGTGCCCTTCAGTTTCTCTTTAGACCTGCGCTGGCCAAGCTGCTTCTCAACACCTTAGGCTCCTACCTCTATGTATGCAACTCAGTAAATCTGTGGTTGCACCCTCTTTGAATGCTCTGAGGGAGAAAGCAGTTTCGTTCTTTTCAATTCTGCTCCATAGCTAGTAAAGACTGAAACCTGAAGTCTCAGAGCCGCATGTGTGTAACTAAAGGTGACCAGACTGTGTCGGTCTCATTTACCTTGGGGCTGAGTTGGAACCTGCTAGAGGTCACAGATTATCTCTCCTGACCCTACTGGATGCTGGATGAGTTCCTTGAGCTGAAACCCTGAAGTCTAGATGTTTTGGTGTGTTCTCCTATATTTACATCTCTGCTATACCAAATGTATGCCTTTTGACATAACAGTTTCTTGTACAAGACATTATAGATGTGGGCAGTGCTGGTGGTGTCCTGTTTGTATGAGTACAGCTGCTGTAATGGAAGCACTCCGTGGAACAAAAACATGGACCCGTTAGGATCAGCATTTAAAAAGAGAGGGAGAAGAAAAAGAGGCAAATTATTGTTATTGTAACAAATAACAAGAACTTAGAAATAATGAGTCAAACTAAATGCTCACCGAACACAAAACCAGCCTCAACTTCAGAGGTTTTGAAATCTAGACTTGTATTCTAAGTGCTGAGGTTATTTTTCTTCTTCTCCTTCTCTTTCTTTCTTTCTTTCTCTTCCTTCCTTGCCGTCTTCCTTTTCTCTTCCTCTCTAAGGCACTCTCTCCTTTCCGCCCCCCCCTCAGTTCAAGTGCATCATTTTCTGCTATTGTGTTTAAAAAACTCTGCTGCAGGGGCTCTGAAATGAATAAAAATGTAATCCTCAATGTGCCCATTGTGCACACTCATTTGTTTTTGCTGTATCAGTTTATCAGCAGAGGGAAATTACTCGCTGGAAGAGAGGATGCCAGTCAGAATGACATTTATTTCATAGTACAAGGAGGCTCTCCTGCGTGTTTCCATGTAACCCAGATATTGGAGCTGTAAAAGGGCTTGTAACAAGGTTTAGTGCTATGATTAGATCATGTGGAGCACCTTGCTTTCATAACAACAAGCACTTGGCTGGAGCCAAGGCCTCAGGTTATGGTCAACTTCTTTTTAATTCCTTTTTTTTCAATGTAGAGTATTTGGCTTGCACCCCAAAATACTTCTTTGTTCAAAACTCAGCTATGCAAACTTTTGAAATCTCATTTGGTACTTAGAAGGATCTTGAGCTTTCATTTCACTTAGTTCAAAAGAGAAAAAAACCTAAAATATTTAGTTGTTAGTCTTTTTAGCTTTGCGCTTCCTTGCATTTCTAGTGAAATAACCCCATGTTTTTAATTCACTAAAGCAAGACTGACCCTCCATTGATGGTAAGCTACACTTGCTCAAGACTAACAGTTGCCTGTAAAACAAAAAAAAAAAAAAAAA